>JAPYZL010064786.1:0-15552 GCA_030522825.1 Platygaster orseoliae | reverse complement strand
TTTTTTTTGCACGACATTTTCGCGACACAAGAGTGACAAATTATGCACAAGGTGCGACACTTGTGCGGTCATTGGAAGAGCGTTTTCAAGCGGTGCTATTTGTTATTTGATATCACAAGAGCGCCATTATTGATTTTAATAAAAAAAAAATTCGTAACAAATTTTTTTTTGCACAACAAAATCACGACAAAAAACGACAAATTATGCATCATGTGCGATACTCGTCCGATTATTAGAGGATGGTAGGTAGTGCTCACACTACACCAAATCGGCGTTGTCATTGATAAATGGCAAAATAATTTCGCGACAAAAAAACTTTTTGCACGACAAAATTACGACAAAAAAGCGACAAATTATGTGCTATGTGCGACATTCGTGCGATCATTCGAAGACAGTTTTTAAGGGGTGGTAGTGCTAACTTAATATGAAGTTAGCACTACCATTGATTTAAATAAAAAAAAAAAAATCGCGACAAATGATTTTTTTGCACAACAAAGTAGCGACAAAAAAGTGACAAATACTACGCTACATGCAACATTTCTGCGATCATTATAAAATCATTTTCAAGCGGACGTAGTTGTTTCATACTGCAATTGCACCATTATTGATTTAAATGAAAAAAAATTTGCGACAAATTTTTTTTTTGCACGACATTTTCGTCACACAAGAGCGACAAATTATGCACAAGGTGCGACACTTGTGCGATCATTGGAAGACCGTTTTCAAGCGGTGCTAGTTTTGCTTGATATAATAAAAGCGCCATTATTGATTTGAATGAAAAAACATTTCGCGACAAGTTTTTTTTTGCACGACAAAATTACGACTAAAAAGCGACAAATTATGCACCATGTGCGATACTCGTCCGATTATTAGAAGATGGTTGGTAGTGCTAACTTCACACCAAATCAGCATTATCATTGATTAATGGCAAAATAATTTCGCGACAAAAAAACTTTTTGCACGACTAAAATACGACGAAAAAGCGACAAATTATGCGCTATATGCAACACTCGTGGGATCATTGGAAGACAGGTTTTAAGGGGTGGTAGTGCTAACTTAATATGAAGTTAGCACTACCATTGATTTAAATAAAAAGAAAATTGCGACAAATGATCTTTTTGTAGAACAAAGTAGCGACAAAAAAGTGACAAACACTACGCTACGTTCGACATTTGTGCGATCTTTATAAGACCATTTTCAAGCGGACGTAGTTGTTGTTTCATACTGCAATTGCACCATTATTGATTCGAATAAAAAAAATTCGCGAAAATTTTTTTTTTTTTCACGACATTTTCGCGACACAAGAGCACAATTAAGCACACACAATTAAGCACAAGGTGTGATACTTGTGCGATCATTGATTTGAATGAAAAAAAATTTCGCAACAAATTTTTTTTTTGCACGACAAAATTACGACAAAAAAGCGACAAATTATGCACCATGTGCGATACTCGTCTGATTATTAGAAGATGGTTGGTAGTGCTAACTTCACACCAAATTAGCATTATCATTCATAAATGGCAAAATAATGTAGCGACAAAAAACATTTTTGCACGATAAAATTACGACAAAAAAGCGACAAATTATGCGCTATGTGCGACACTCGTGCGATCATTGGAAGACAGTTTTTCAGGGGTGGTAGTGCTAACTTAATATGAAGTTAGCACTACCATTGATTTAAATAAAAAAAAATACGACAAAATATCTTTTTGCACGATAAATTTACGACAAAAAAGCGACAAATTAATCTTCTAATGCCATCTTTCAACTCGCATGTGGTAGGGCTAATTTTATATACATAATAATTTTTAAATGTCCAAGAAGATTGAAATTTTGAATATTCACTAAATTTTGTTAAATTCAAATATTTGAGCTATTTTGGGAATTGTAGAAATGTGATTGATCAGGGAAATTCGAAAAGTTGTCAAACATTTAAAAGTTTCACATATTGCAAGAATTTCGATATTGTAAAAAATCATTCATTTTTATGAATTTTGAGTCTTCTACATGAATCTACAAAAATCACAAAACTGTAAAAATGTAGGAAAATCAATAAAATGTCAAAATTTGAAGAATTTGGAAATTCAGATATTTTCTTGAACTTAGTATTTTCAGAATTTACGTTATTTTGAAAGTATTAGCAAACTTTGTTATTCTATCATGATTTCATACACTTTTCCTACTCTATAGGAACCTCGTGAATTATTATAACTTTCAAATTTTTTAGAAAACTGACATTCTGAAAATTCACTAAATTGATGTAATGTACGCACTTCATCTGAAAAACATTTTAAAAAACTCATCCTTGCAATATTTACAATAAACAAGAATGATCTCTTATTTTTCGATTCGTCACATACATACTAGTCTTTTTTCATTTCTATACAAAAAATATGAATTGAATAACAAATAAAACAGCTGAAAATTCACATAAATGGAACATAAGGTACGTGATTTTGATGTTTCATACACGTATTTGCAGTTCCGACGGCTGTTTTGAAACGTTTTCTCTTACGCTCTTTTTTGCATAAAAAGAGCGTAAGAGGACGCATAAGTTATGCGCTCGCTATGCTTTCCAAAAACTATAAAACTACATTCGAATACTTACTATGTAAAAAAAAAAAAATAAAATACATATGTAAGAACGTTTTTTCATAATATGTATTTGAAACAAAGTTAATTAAAAATAATTGCTTCCTATTTAAAAATTGGGTTATTGAAACCGAGCCGATTTTATTTCATTTCTTGATTCACATTCAGTTCACATGTTGGAGCACTGGAGAGACTTTGCGTTTTTTTTTTGAATTTTAAAATAAATACGTATGTTGCAGGATTTTAAGTTATTTCATTTCCTCTATTCAAATATGATTTGGTCATTAACTCGTTAAAATTGTTCAATACATGTTAGAAATTCAATATACCATAGTTAACATTTTTTTATGTCTAAGATGGAATTACTAAATCCGTAAATGAAAAATAAAGCTCTTGAAGTAAGATTACAATAAAATATTTCATGACAATTCATTTTTGAATTTTTTCGTGAAAATGTCAAGTTTTTATGTAAAGTATTGAGACATTTTTTGAATCTTTATTCTTAAATCATCGATGATTCATTTGGAATTTTCAATATTTTCGAAAATTTGCATAATCACTTTCTAAAAATTCATTTCTAATCCGCAAACGTACAATTATCTTTTTTGTCGTTTAAATCTCACTGTTGAGATTCCTGGATTTCAAACAGAATTTTTAGAAATGCACATCGTTATATTTCGAATATAAATCTAGCCAGAGTACAATTTCATATTCCATATTTCTTACAGATAAAGCAAGTGAAAAGTTCGTTACACTAATTTTGGTAAACATATCAAAAATTCACTTGATGTTACTAAAAATGTATATAATCTGCGTGCATTAAATTATTGTCACATGAAGTTAATATTAACTTGAATATCAAAAGTACATGCGCATACAAAATTCACTTGAAAATTTCTTTTAAAGATATTAAAATTGTCAATTCGTTTTATTGGAAAGTCAGTTGAATTATTATTTAATAATAATAATTCATTTATTAAATATTAAATATTAATTTATTATTATTATTATTATTATTATTATTATTATTATTACTATTACTATTACTATATTTTATTATTATTACTATTATTATATATATATATATATATATATATATATATATATATTATTAGTTATTATTAAATTATAAATTAAATATTAATTAAATAAATATTTATTAATAAGTTTTATTATGAAACCGTGATGACAAAGTATTGATACGTTATTTCAGGCAAGACATGTCGCTGACGTTTCAGAAAGAGTATAAAGTTCCATATGAGAAAGAATATGTTGCTAATTTCTTGAAGGTGAAAGAGGAACCTATGGATATCGATGATGTATCGGATGAAGCTCAGCCCGTAAGAATCATACCTTTTTTTCGCTTTACACATGGTTAAAACAATTTTCAGTACATTGTAAGAATTATAGTTTCAATTTTTTTTTATATTACAGACAAATAAAAGCTTGAATGTTTGGATCATAATGTAGCATGAAAAGTTGATGAATTTTGGAAAATACATGCAAAAATTTTAATAGTGCAAAATTGTCATATTATAGATAAAGTACACATTACTTAAGTTTGTCAGATGTTGGTTGATTAATCATAAGTTTTTTATGATAAAAAATTCAATATTTAGCAAAAGAACTTTATATTCCGATTTTTTATTAAAACACACAAAGTTTATATTTATTTAATCTCAGCATTGAGAAGTTTTTTTAAACAGTCAATTTAAGATTCCTTGATCTTTGAAAAATCCTTAAATATCAAAAAATTATACATGAAACATAGTGAACTTGCATTTTTAGGTTCATTATTTGAAAGTACTCGGACACAAAAATAATTTCAACCAATAATTTAATTCCTAAAATTCTTGTGTTGTTTTAGATCGACTTCACTTCAATGCCCCTGGTCCAACTCACAACAAAAATGTTTGAGATCTTCCGAGTCAGGTGGAATCTGATTGATCGAGATTGGTACTCGAATCTCCGGTCACTAATGTTTCTGGGCGATCACATCTACGGTGTGGAAATGATGCAAAATGTGGCCGATACATACCTCCGTCTGCAGAGGCATGCGATCGTTTAAACAATATGTTGATTTTATTGTATAATTTATTGAATTCAATTTTACTGAGTTTGTGAAAGCCAACTGAATAAAAAAACTTTGTTTCAAAATATTTCAAATGTTTTATTTAAAATCAGTGTCTCCAGATGATTTTAGTTATTATTTATCATGATGGAAAGAAAATTTTGTCTTGCAAGTATTGAAACATTCCGTTTTGTAAATTACATTGCACGTAAATATGAATCAATCCATTAAGTTTAATTAATATCACTGTGTAACAAAATTCAAGTCACTAAAATAAGCTGGCATTAAATTAGCAAAAAAAAAAAAATCAAAACTACATTTGATGATACGCGTGTTTCAGGGTTTCGCTATATTAGCATAATAAAGTTGTTCATTTAACATTCAAGGTGCGAGAGAAACATCCCAACTCCTGCAATGTGCTGAAAAGAGAAAAAACATAGAATTATTCTTTGAATAACTCGTTTATGAGAGCTCAGCTTAGAGCTTAGATTCCATTTTTGCTATCCCTTTCTCAGTTCAGATTTTGTGTTGCACAGTGTATGCAACTTGAAATAACGGTCGCAAATGGTCGTTCAGAAAATTCAGTCAATCTTGGAAAATCTTTATAACAAATTGCAAAATGTGTACATAGCAACTCAATTTTTTTAAATTCCATTCTAATTATATTATTTTTCACGTATAATTTTTTGCATGTTTTTTAAATGATTTTTCGGGGAATTTCAGTTTAAAAGGAAATTTTCTTTACAATTATTATGTAATAAAACGTGTATAGACATAAAAACTTTTGGAAGTGGTTTTTCGGAAAAATACGTATTTTTTCTTTGGAATTTTTCAATTTTTATTTGCTGATCTGATTATGAGAGTACGTAGGTACTAATCACCTACGGGTTCTGAAGAGCGGCATACCAGAGACTGGCTCGAAAAAATCGTTCTCGCGTATCAATTCGTATAATTTCACGATTTTTTTTTCGGGAAATAAAGTGAAATTAATAGAATTGAACCATAGATGATTGAAACTAGTGAAAAATATTCTTTTGGACGCGCCAAAATATGGAATCGGAGCAGTTGGATCTGAATGCTGAATCAATCTTGAGTATATGTAAGTACAATTATTTATCATGCATCAATTTTATCGTTAGTTGAGCTAGTTTGCAAATAATCATTACGTAGTGTTATTTATTAATAATGAAATTTCAGAAGTCCATATTTCTGTGAAAAATAAGTTTCCAGAAACATTCAACGAAACAAACAGAAAAAAAATTAAAACCAAGCAAAAATTAGAGCGAATCCAGTTGAATAATGAATAACTATAGTCAAATGAAAAGAATCGTTTATTTATTTACTTTTTCACACATTTTTTCAATACATAATTCGTTACTAACTGTTACTTTCAGTGTAAATTACTTAACAGTTAACGATTATAAAATTTGCAAAGTTCGCAGAATTCCTTACTATTTTTATAACAAATCAACAACTCGTAAATGCTTCGAAATAAGTCCAAACTCTTCGCTTTTTGGTTTAGAATTAATGTAATAATATTATAGTCAGTGGTGGATTCGAAGTTTTCAAGTTATCTTTGATTCAGAGATGTTAGTTTTTAATTTGGGGGCCGGGGCAGAAAAATGTTCGTACTCACATATGTACTTATATTTATGTATAAAAAGAATACATTAGAACAGAAAATTTTCGAATAAAATTTTCAATTATAAATTGAAAAATATGCACTTTGAAAAAGTATCTTTATTTTCACTGTAATTTCGTATACGTTTTTTAGAATTTAAAAAATATAACTTGGTATAAAAAAAATAATCTTCGAAAAAAAGTAATATATCTTTGGATTTTATTTCCTCTGCTGAAAATTTCTCAAAATGCAGAGAATATAACGTAAAAATGCTTAGATCTTTTAAAAATAAAAAAAAAATTGAACAATTTTCCAAAAATCGTAATTTCAATGCTTGAAAATACATAGCAGTATTATTCAATAAACAAATTTATGCAGACCTAAAGTCGATGATACCCACTCCATTTTTTTTTAAATTAAGAAATATTCGAAAATTCAGGCTTTCGGACTCCAAGACAAATTTTTAATATTAAGAAAATTTTTGATTTGCAACCAGACTTGAAAATCCTCTGTAGATCCTCCACTGATAAAAAAAAGTAATTGTTCAGAAACGTAGATTATGCTGAAACAATTATCACTAGCATTGATTACGATTTTCTGAAAAAATTGGCAATTAGTTGCTGGATTCTTTCGGAAGATCATTTTGAATATCTTTTTGTTTCTACGGAAAATTCTTATTCCCAATTGAGTTAATTACTAGAATTACTGATCACTAGTTCATATTTCAGCAAAAGCTGCAATTCTGAAAAATCACTAACAATCAACAATAAAATTCCAAAAAAAAGCTGTCGCCGTAACGTAACCTAACCTCGATTGACTTTCTTTAACATCGTACAATTTTTCGTGCAGTGGTCAAACGAAAGTGAAACACAGACACATATGTGTTACATACGCGTAAAATCGCATCGCTAATGTTTATCAATAAACATTGTATATGTTCAATTATTTAAATACGCTATGATTTGCAATTAACTGTATTCCATAGCACGTCGTGTTTTAACCACATTCACTCACATAATTTATTTCCTTTTTTTTCAATGCAATGAGAATTTTTGTTCTTCCCGCAATATTTTACGTTATTTACACTAGTATAAAATGCGACTCCGAGACTAAATCACGCCTTTAGAATCATTGAAGGGAAGAAATGTCAAAAGTTGAAAAGTGCCATTTCGATAACCCTTTTAGATATGTTTACGTCAAGTTTGCATACCTTTGCTCTTGCAACTTCATGTCAAGTTTTTGTATCCGATTTTCGAACGATTTTCTTGAAATGAATTTTATGCAAACCCTATGAAAACTACGTGCAAACAGCTGATGGGAACTTGGTTCACACAGTTTTCGTAAATTTTGTGAAAACTTGATGTAAACATCATGTAAACAGGATACTTGGACTTTTAACGTAAAGTTTACTTGCATCAACGGGCGCATTGACGTGTCAAAATCGCAACAACTGTTTACACTGTATTTCCAAAGTTTTTACATAAACTTATCTAGGGGGTGAAAGAACGATGCGTGATGGAATTGGCACTTAGCTCCTTTTGGATTTTTAGTCTTCAATTTTGGTTGCGCGTTTCGGACACACTATAATCATCATCGTCATTGTTGGGACTCGCTTCCAACTTTTTATACTGACTTTTTACTTTTTTCCTTCTCATCAACTCCGTTTAAGGTTTCGGGCAGTATTTTCGTTATCAATAGCCTTCCCGAAAAACATGAGAGTATTTTTTTAAGAACCTTTGGGATACTTTTTTACTTATAATTAAGATTAATTGTGAAGAAGTGAAAGATTCTTCGAGAGTTTCGAGATTTTGTTTAGAGAAATAATTTTTGATTTTTTAGTAAATCCAGATCTCTCGGAGCTAAGTTAAATAAAAATCAACCTTCAGTTGAAAGCATTTATTTTAATCATTCAAGCTTTCGACTTCCATTCAAAGTCCTCATTAGGAGACTACAATACGAAAAATCATCCAATATACAATAATCTCTCAAAAAAAAAAAAGAAACAAAAAAACAAAAAACGAACCAGGAGAAAAAAACACTTTTTAAAAAGTTCAATCTACTTTTAAACACTCCCATTTTTTCGCAAGAATTATTCTATTGTCAATAATTATTTAACAATCCTCATAGTACAAGTAAAGTAAAAACCGGGGGAAGTAGTCAGTATTTCTGAGTTTTGTCATTTTTTTAGTTTATTATAAATAAAAAGTATCTATTTCGATTTGAATGAAGGAGGAAAAGAGCAGTTAATAATTCAAAATCGAAAAATTAAATATTATAAAGTTAATTATCATGTTTAATTATTTGTTTGAAAAATTAAAAAATTTTTTTTGTTGAACTTCGAAACATCTTTATCTTTTGATTGAAAAATATAAAAAATTTGAATTCGGCAATGTCAAAGTTTTTCTTCACTCTATGCACATTGAGTCAAAATACTGCTACTCAAAGGGAATGGAAATTCACTTCGAAAGAGTAAATCGTCACTTTTACATTTATTCCGATTTTTTTTTTCAAAAATGAGTTGAATTTCACTCTGATTGTAGTTAAATTTCACTATAGAGTGACTGTTCACTCTAAAAAAGTAAAAAATTACTCCAAGTTCGAGGGGCAGTATTTTAAATCGATGTAATGTATAAATTTACTCTCAGAAATCAATAGAGTGGAAAGAGTTATTAAAATTGAACTTGGGAAATGAAAAACGAAAAATTTTAAATCATCAAGTAAATTCTGCGCAAGTGTAATGAAAGGGCGGATCACAAATTTATAATTACCAAACATGTATTGCACTACAAAGATGTCAGGTATCAGAAGAATCTTTGGAAAAATATTTATTTGATTGTTTTATCAGATATTAGAAAACTAGCACAAAATATACTGTAGTAGAAAGCAATCAGTACTGAATGGAAGTTGTATTAAGATTTTAAAGTTTTCAGATGAAAAATTTGCAAATTTCAATATTTGAGAATGAATTTAATGAAAGGCTTAGGAAAAAAATTCTTTTTTAATTTTTATCCTAAAGATATAATATAAACGACTTCCAACACAGCTATTTTATTTGATGAATTAACTCCTGATATTTATTCAATTACAAATGACATAATTACAGTTTTTTAGTTTAGAAATTTTAAAATAAACTAATCTTGATAAACTTTACATTTTTTGATTCGTCTCTGTTATCGATTGTAAATCATGCATTTGTCGATTTTGTTGACTGACATGTTTTATATATATATCTATTTTTTTTTTATTGTACGAGCCTGATTCTGAAAATCCATAGATTTGCTTTTATGAATAAAAAAAGTATGGTATGTATTTCCTGGACTATAAATGGGGATTTTCATTTTCGTTACGAGAATCGTGAAATTTTCACTAAACCGAACTAAAGATTTTTAGCAAGTTTCGAAACTCTGTAATTTGAATTTTCAGATATTAAAGCTCTTAGGATATTAATTAAAAGTTTCTAAAAATTATGAAATTTCGATAATTCCTAAAATTGAAAATCAAGTTGAAAGTTTGAGGATTGCAAAGTAGTAGAAATCTAAATATTAAACATTTCCATGAAATGAAGCTCTTTTAACTTCGATCTCTCGAATTTCGAGATTTTGCCATTGAAAAAAAAGTTTTTTAAAAAAAAGTATATATTTTGCTTGATCTGGCTTGATCTTTGTTAGCTACAAACAAAATTTTGTTTCCACGTGCAATTCGAATGCCGTGAATTGAAATTTTTAAAATTTTCATTTGTAATTGAAGTTATACCTGTAAATTTCAGGGGACTCAACAGTAATGCTATTTAACGTAATAGCACCCTGCTAATAGTGATTTTTATAAGGGCCTTGTAAGGACTAGCATTTTCCATATAAGATTTAGATTTCTTATAAGGGCCTTACAAGGAGGCCTTATACAATTCTTATAAGAAAACCGAATTCTTATAAGACAGTCTTACAAGGAATTAGACTTTTATAATGCTTTATACGGATTCCGCTTTTTTAAAAGTTTTTTATAAAATCCCTATAAGGTTCTTATAAGGCTCTTATAAGGTTTTTATAAGGACCTTATGAGAATCAAAGTTAGTAGGGATACATAAATAATAAAATTTCTTTATTTATGTAAATATAAAATGTAACAAATTTTATGCACTATACGTCACATAATGTTCATAAAAAATATGCAACTGTACGAAGCTCCTCTTGAAATCGGCCTTTTCATTTTCATGAAAAACGTACACGTGTTCAGTAGAGTAATGGTTAGGTAGGCAAGTTGGTAATAGAAAGGCCGTAGGTTCAACTCCTGCTTAGGTCAATATGCTCGGTAACATATTCGAATTTTTGAGTGATATAGATTATTTTACTACACAAATATGTATTATTTCTTCAATCAAAAAATTTTTTTTAATTGAAATATTTTTCAAAATACAAATATTTTCCTTATAAGGCTTCATTTTCCTTATAAGGATCGAAATTCCTTATAAAACGACCATATAAGAATTCGGTTTTTTTATAAGAATTGTATAAGGCCTCCTTATAAAGGCCTTATAAGACCACCTTATAAGAATTATATAAGGACCTTATAAGGTCCTTATAAGAATCAAAGTTAGTAGGGCATCGTCATAAAATCATCACAACATTGTAATAACATCGTAATAACACTATCATCTGACTGCATATAACATTTTTAGTAGTAAAAACCGTTCATCGGATAAAAATAGTGATTCGCGTGAATAAATTATCTCTCAAAGTAACTTAACGCGGAAAATTGAAATTTTTAAAGTGAAACTAATGATTCGAATTTTTTGTAGCATATGTCATTATCATCTACAAGAAGGTACGTATTTAGAAAATGAGTTTGCGGATTAAAAAAATCGCTGTATTGTGCAAAATTGATAGAAAAATATTTCTGTTAGGCCTAAAAACCAGGCAATAATAGAAGTATAATGTTCTTACATGAAAATTAAGAAAATTCTCATTTAAACTACACTCGATGATGATCTTTAGTGATTACACGAGTATCGCCGAATTTCCAAGTATTAATCTCCGCTTCGAACTAACCTTATTAACAAATTCGGATCATTAAATTTTGCAATTAAAGTTGCTTCGCAAGTGTGATTAACTCACGCAAAATATTATACTCATTCGACAGATGATTTTCTTTGCTAAAAATTTCGTAATATGTGGTATGATAATAATTTTATCACGATGTTATTACAATGTTACACCGATGTTATTATGATGTCACTGCATGTTACTATCTTTTCCAGGTATGAATCACATTTCTCCCACATAATTCCTTTATGAGCACCATGTTTGTAAGTTATTGACCTCTATTTTTTCTCGCACATCCTCAAAATTCTCTGTATTTGCACAAACTTTGAACCAGCCCAAAGTAACCTCAAAAAAAACCTCACGCATTTCTCGGGTCGTCGGTATTAAACTCGATCGGGAAAACCATAATCCATTATATTACAATCTAAGATTATCGTCTAGAGGGTGTTTTTTTTTGTTCATGTATTTTTCCTTACGACGTTTTAAATTCTAGGCAATGATTTCGCGAATACCAGGGGGATTCGATTGTTGGGATTGAGCATTCATTTCGGCGGCCCCGTCGTGGTCGAGGCCGTTGTTGGTGTCGGGTGGGGGTGGAAAATAGCCGCGTTTCGCAGCCAGAATTCGCTGTTGCTGGTTTATCGCGAATTGCTGCTGTTGCTGGCGAAGCGTGGGTGGAAGGGGCGGGGACGGCATTGGCGGCGGTGGCGGCGGCGCTCGGCGCTCCCCGTCCTCACTCGTCCACCGGGCTAATTGTTGTTGAGCTTGAATAAATGCATCACTAGAAAATGACAAGACTGTGGCTCCAGGCTCAGTCACAATCGCCCATGAAAAAGACGATTTCGTCTTCGATCGTCTAAGATCGTTGCCGGTCATTCTTTCAAATTAAATTTTCCGAAACATATTTTTCCACACACACTGATTTTCCCACGTGTCGTTTTTCCGAATCCAATTTTCCGAAACAATAGTTTTCAGTTACCAATTATCCGAATAAGAGCACGATTTCAGAAGTCAGTAACTTATAAATAAAGTAAATTGAAAGACGAGTTTTCTGTGAAACATATACGAGATGTATTTGTTTGTTGCGTCTTTCATTCTAATAAAATTATTTTGTTTATTTCGTCCGTCAATTACGAAGCATTAGTGGGATAATAAAAAATTTTCAAGTTGACATTTCAAATTCTAGGTTTTTGAAAATAACTGCAATTTTGACATTCCTTTGAAACGAAGTATAGTAGTATTATTTCTATAGTAGTATAATATAATAAATATAATATAAATATAATAAATTAATATAATAAATATATGTAGTAATATAATATAATATATAAGTATAGTAGTATTATTTGATGGCCACATTTACTATAGGACAGAACCACTCGCAGGAGGAAAAACATATTGGGAATTGCAAAGAATAAAATGGAAAGATGGTCGAGTATTTAAAGAAATTCATATTGAAAAATTAAAAAATTTGGTGACAAAAATATTCGTGGTCAGACAAAGTGCAATAAAAATCATTCTTTAATGTTGTATTTGGGTAATTCTTTTTCGGAAATTCTATTTTCGGGAAATTGAACCGTGGAAAAATTACCATTCGAAAACGTGGATTCGGAAAATTTACTGGGAATCTATGCCGTTGCCTAAATTTATTTTACTTCACTGACAATGAGAGAAACGTTTATTTACAGTAAATATATGCTGCCGAATTTAGTGTTTGCCAGGAAAATTTATTAACATTTAAGAAATTTTCTGTCCTAAACAAACTATTCCAGAATGTCGTTCAATTAATACCAAGTTAAGTTTTTAAATACCATACTTCATTCAAAAATTGTCAAACATTTGATAAAACTTTAATCACGGATAAAATATAATACTTTCTACTAAAATTAGATTCATTAACTGTTAATATGCGTTTGTTTCTAGAAACTAACCCATATTAACAGTTAACGTAGTATTGATATTTATCAATTCGTCACGGTAAGTAATTTAATGTATTTTCAGAATTTTCATGAACTTATAAAAGCAAATTATGTTGGTAATGTAAAGTCAAATCATGAGAGAAACTTACTCTTCTCTCGCGAAATATTGATTCTTCAGTCAAGCATCTGTAGAGTTTTTAAAGGAAATTGTCAAAATTGTAAAATTCGTTCTAAGTTTAACGGTGGTTAAAACATCTGAAGAGACGCACTAAGGGGCCGTCCATATATTGCGTGACGCGATTGAAGAGAGACATAAATATGATTCGAGGTTAGGAGAAAAGAGAGCCAAATATGAAACCGCGTCACGCAATATATGGACAGCCCCTAACATTTTTTATTACTTTTTGATTTATAATTGATCGGAGTAAGTAAAAATTGTCATTCAAAAATGTTGATCAGAAATTCATCGAGTCTGGAACATAACTTTGGTTTCAATAATTTTGATTAGATATTAATCTAGTCTGGAACATAACTTTGGTTTCAAAAATCTGGGTCAAAATTCGGTGCATTATGCGGACGTAAGCCGCATGAAAAATTGATCGATGCCTATCAAAATCTTGCGTCAAATCTGAGTTGAATCTGGAGGTATTTGGTTTTCCGGGCTATGTAACATAAACTTGCTTGGAGTTAAAATGGATGCCTTTAGCTCAAATACAGATTTGTTAATAGTTACTAAATCACATTCTTGACCAAAGACAGATTTCTTAACTGTTAACAAATTTATTATGAGTTTGACTCAAATACAGATTTGGTAATAGTTACCAAATCACATTCTTGACTAAAGACAGATTTCTTAACCGTCAACAAATAATGTATTTGAAGCAACACAACGGCTCAAATAAGTAGTTTCTTTGACCAAAAACGATATTTATTTGCTTGTATCCAAATATAAGATTTGTTAACTACGAATACGAATCTTATTTAACAGGGATAAACGTTTCTCTCAGCGTTCATTTAATGATTGTAGATAACTCCAAACAATACTAGCTTACATGAAAAATTTACCTGGCAAAAAAATTGTTCTCTAGACTAATTTGGGGTCGCCGAGTACGAAAGTATCAATAATTTATTTTGTATTCAGTGTCTCAAAATTATTTTTCTCAGAGGAAGTTGCAACTAACGAAAAATTTGTAATCTAGTGCAATTGATCAACGATTCTTACTCCCAGATACAAAGAAATTTGCAAAAATAGTAGTTTTCGTGTTAGTTTACGAAAGCTTTCTGTTTTTTGGGATTTTGGTTGATGACAGTTAAATTGATAGATGGATGAAATTCTTTTGTTTGCACCTTGAAAGGGATAATGACGTGCATTTTTCCTTTGGGGGTGCCAATAAAGGGATTTAAGTCATCAATCAATTTAACTGTCACCACCGGAATCCCAAAAAGTAGAAAAATTTCGGAAATTGGCACGAACATAATTTTTTTTACAATTTTCGAGAAGGAGCCGTTACAGTTTTCACCTTCGTTTTTTGTTTGGAAAGCATTCCGAGGAAAGGAACGCTTTTGGAGCAAGAAACGAATAGGTGTAATGGCTCACTTTCGCAGTAATTTCAGAAAAAATTTATGTTGTACCAGTTTTTCATCGTTATTGTCGATAGGGTGGGTTTGGGGGAGGAAGATAAAATGTATTTCGTGGTACCTTTCGCTATCTGGAGTGTCACCCCTGGGATTTGAGCCTCTGTCAGGATCGGCGGTTTCGTAGATACCCTCTTCCTCGTGCATCTGATGCGCGTGTTGATGACTGTGCTGGTGCGAACCGAAGGGGCTGCGAGCTGTTGGCTGCCGATACCGACCGTACACAAATCTGGTATCATCGTCAGCACCGCGGCCTCGGTTGCATCTTCTGCTTCTGCATGATCAATTCCAGATGGAATCATCGTCATTATTTGTGAGATCGAGCACAGATTTTTATGCAGACTTGTTACAATAATTACTAATTATTGTCATATTCAATATTGTTAAGATATAATTCATCAGGTAACTCACAGTTAACGTTACATAATTGCTAGGTAAAAAACAAATATTGAATGTGATGCAAACGAATGAAAACAAATAATTTTCTATGATAATGTTGATTAACAAACTGAGTAAGAAACAATTTTCATATTAATATGCTTAAATGATGTAAAATGGTCTGTACTAACTTGTCTTATTTTATACACAGTGCGTCCATTAAGTTTCGAGACTGATTCCATTAATCGCAAAATAAACAAGATATCTCGAGTTTTTCAAATTTTTTATTCAAAGTATTCT
>JAPYZL010064757.1:0-12754 GCA_030522825.1 Platygaster orseoliae | reverse complement strand
AGCGTATATACGATGGGCACGTTATTGTAAAAAATTAGAAAAAATTCTTATATTCTTGTTTCGAATGAAAATAGACATTGAATGATTCATTTATTACTTTAAAAACCCAACAATTCATCTACAATATTGGATTTACTACTATAAATAACTACAAGAAAAAAAAGCTCTCTCTCCTTCCCTTGAACTCGGTGCGAGATCAGGGTTTTTAGAGCAACAGTTTTTATTGAAAGATTATTTCTACAACTTTTCGGCCCCAAATCCTACATACATGCACTTTCAAGCGTTTATCCAGTTGATCATGAAAAGTCCAAGCCTAATATGTTCTTAGCTACATGCCATTTTTTGTTACAATTCATTTCTATCTTTAAGCGTATATACGATGGGCTCGCTATTGTAAAAAATTAGAAAACATTCTTATATTGATGTTTCGAATGAAAATAAAGATTGAATGACTTTTCTATTACTGTTCATAACCAACAAATCATCTACAGTGTTGGATTTACTACTATAAACAACTACAAGAAAAGAAAACTCACTCTCCTTCCCTTGTATTTGGTGCGGGATCAAGGTTTTTAGAGCAACAGTTTGTATTGAAAATTTATTTCTAGAACTTTTCGGCTCAAAAAACATATATACATGCACTTTCAAGAGTTTATGCAGTTGATCATGAAAAATCCAAGCTCAATATATTCTTAGCTACATGCCATTCTTTGTTACAATTCATTCTCATCTTTAAGCGAATATACGATGTGCACGTTATTGTAGGAATTTATAAAAAATTCTTATATTCATATTTCGAATGAAAATAGAGATTGAATTATTCTTCTATTACTGTAGTTAACCAACAAATCATCTACAATGTTCGTTTTACTTCTATAAACAACTACAAGAAAAAAAACTCACTCTCTTACCTTTGAACTCGGTGCAAGATCAAGGTTTTTAGAGCAAGAGTTTTCATTGAAAATTTATTTCTACAACTTTTCGGCCCCAAAAACATACATACACAGGGTCGTACGCAGGGGGGGTTTTGGGGGTTCAAACCCCCCCCCCCGCAATTTGAAAAAATTGTGTATTTTTTTAGGGTCCTTAAAAACTTGTTCTCAGAAGTAAAAATTGAACTTAACAACCCCCCCCCCCTGAAAATTTTTTCTGCGTACACACCTGTAAATAAATCTAACTTTCTCATATCTCGAAAAATATATAACAGTCTACACGCAATTTATTGAAACTGTTTGCTCCAAAATAAGAGTAAATTGTAATTTATAAATTCTGTTTAAAAATATCAAAATCAATTCATAAAAACAGCTCAAGCTGTTTTTTGACCACCCACCTGACACAAAATTACATATCATGTAACTATATAATAATAATAAGTCAATCTCGTGGTTTTATTTTGAATTTTATTTTTCATTTTCCAGCATACATTCATGGTACTAACAAATACAATTTTCAACAATGTACCCTCGAAAATGTATTTTGGTTAGAAGAGGTTCATGCTCGACTACGAAATGCATGGCGCAAAAACTTATTTTTATTACATGGCATTAGTTAAATAATTCCGTAGTAGAATCAGAATCAGCTTTCTCATACACTGTTGTTGCAAAAAATGCATGTTAGAGTATGTGCTCAACTGTCAAATGCTTCTCAGGGGCGTACAGAGACAAAAACAATTTATTTTTTGAGTCGTATCAGTTCCATAGGCTCGAAAATGCTCAAATGACAAGTTTTGGTTTTGTTTTTTCGAATTTCGAACTATACATTTAACGAGTCAGTATTTTGACTCTTCAATTTGAATTTTGTGATTATATTGAGGCAGTGAATTGAATTTGAGTGTTAATTGAAAGTTTATTCAAAAAATTAATATATTGGAAATTTTAAAATTAAAATTTTTTTTTTTTTTTTTTGAAAAGGTTTTAACTTTTTATACTTATCTTTGTACGCCGCAATTATAACACAAAACAGGACATGATAATAAATGCAAAAAAAGTATACAGCGAAAATAAGAAATCTGTGAAAACATGATTCATTATGAACTCATTGTAAGTTTTAGTACCAATGAAGATGCAAGGAATCTCTGAATATGATTTATATCCATGGAACTATGTACTTCGAAATTATAGAAATTTAGAAATTGTATATTTTTACATTTGCGTTAAGTAGCGTAGGTTTAAAATTTTCTATTATCGGTATTATTTAAAATAAATCCTGAATTATATACAATACAGATATTAAGGAATGCATAAAAAAATCAATGTTGAAAAATTAAAAATTATTAGGTACTCTTACATGTTTTTTTCTAGAATCGAAAAATTTCCAAATGTCTATAACTCGGTTGAACTCAAATTTAAATTCCTCAACATAAAAAAAATTTGAATTATTGACAATCGAAAATTCGAAAATTCCAAGAACCCGGTAAAAAAGCAAACCAAAGAATTGCAGTTGAAAAGTTAATCACTGAATTTCGCTGTGCACACATCAATGTTTCATAACAATAAATATGATCTATGAATATTACGAAATTTGTACAATAATTATCTCACTCTCCGCACGTATTAATCTATATTGACGATCCTATCTTACAACGTAAAAGCATCTGAATCTCAATAATTCGCACGTGAGGTATTTCAAAGTCCACGTTTTACAGTTGCCCATAAGAAAAAATTTTTCGAAAAATAGACGATTGTTCGCAGTTTGTCTCAAAATTGAAGATAATAAAGCTGGGTCAAGGTAAGGGCTCCATTTTTTGTTTTGAATTATCGAATACAAATTTCACAAGCCTTAAAACTCCGTACAAACACCCGAATTTAGTACGGGGTGGAATCTCCAAGACGATCTGTGCACATGGGCGAAAAGATAATTTATCAGCCGGCGTGTAAAAAGAAGTAAAAATAGAGTATCGGAAAAATTGGCCGATCGAAGGCTATTGGAGATAGGCCGGTTTACATAATAAGACGCTGAAACCCTTGAGGGCGTGACAGAAGCTAGAAGTTCTCAGGCGCGACAGGGACCTTGAAGATGTTGGAAAGCTCATCCAGAAGAGTTTCGTAACGGTAAGCCACTCGGATGTCCGGAACGTTGGTTCGCGTGATGTCGTTTCCGGCTACGCCTTCTTTCGTGTAATTCGGTCCCAGCCAGTACTGCTTGCTCTGCAAAGTAATGACAGGTTAAATTTGAAATTGCAGCACTGCTGAAATAAGATAAGAAGAAGATAAGTTAATTCCTTCATTACACGACGTACCTTGTGCGGGAAACCGCTCATAAGAACGGAATTGCGAGCGAGCTCGCACATGTCGCACGAGCTGAGCTTCCAGACTTGGGCTGCGATGCTGTACTCTTCCATGAGAGGCTCTTTAGTGAAGTGAAACTGTAGGGGATCGTCAGTTGAAAGACTGATGCAGAGTCCGCGGGCCAAGTACTCAGGCAAAGGGTTTCGATGATAATTGAGAAACAGGGAATTGTTGGAAAGCGGTGACATGGCGATTCCGATTTGCGCCAGATAGTAAAGGTATTGAAGAACTGGGACTTTGCGTAGCAACAAACCGTGGGAAATGTTCTCGGCCATCATGAAGCCGCAAACCAAATGCTGAATTGGGCCTGCTTCGCCGCAGTGGGGCCTTAAAACGAAGGTGTTCAAGCCTTGTTCCCTGAAATTAGAGTTTCTTTACATTCTCTACTGCACTGAATAAGTTTTGAGTGGTTTTGGAAAAGTTGTCTTACGCTCTGAAGTGGTTTAGTACAGTCATGTTGGCGTATGTGTAGTACTGGTAGTAGCCATAAGGTGGGTTTTCCACATCATCCCAAGACTCTGGCGGGCTCACGAACATATCGAACAGAGGATTTTCGGGCTTGCTCTCGTCGTCCACGGAATCAAAACCTATAACCTACGGTAGACAATGGTTTTTTAATGAACAAAATGTAATAAGTACATTTTTTTTCAATACTTACGTATTGAAGGAACTGGTGCAGTTCCGGGTGCGATTGTGGGTCGTTAGTAACTTCGAACAGAGGGAGGAAAATGTTGTTTAGAATCTCTTGGAAATTGTCCATTAGTTTGTTTAGTTTGAAAATGTCGCTGTAAAGAGAAAAATTGCCAAAGGCTCAGGTAAAATGTCACCATCAAGATTTATCAACTTTGATTAAAACTGAAAAGTGCCAATTCTTATGAAATACAAAAAAACTGGATCGAATTTCAAGTAGTTTAGTGCACGTACTATAGACGAGGTATTTGTATGAGCCAGCGCACGTTTTCGGAATAAACATCGCCTTCGATGGCCCATTTGGCCAGTTTGTCCCATTCATCTGGACTTTTTCCGTAAATGGAGAGTCGAAGTTCCGCGTTTTGGTACTTGGATTCTTCAAGGTCACTTGCTACTTCCTTTATGATTCTCGCGAAGTACTTGCCGTTCAAGTAATTGTCTGTTTTCAAGAAGACTTCCCTCAGTCTGCTCTCGCCAATTGGGTTGTATTTGGAATTGAACTTGTCGAACCTGTGGAAGGTGTTTCTGTCCTGCAAACAGAAGAAGTGTAAAAGTTAGTGAACTTACTGAATTGAGTAAACTAAATTGAAGTCATGAAAAAAAAAAAAACTTACGGCGTGAACGTCCAGCATGTCCACACTTAGATCGTAGGTCGTTAGTTTCATGGACTGAAAAACTTGGCTTAGAGTCATGGTTTCGTTGTTCTTGGAACACGTTACGACTTCGTCAGCGTGGTTTTTCAAAGTTTTTTTGATGAATCGGAGCAAATGCTTTTGATTCATGCACGAAGCAGCGTGAATGTGAGTGTCCACCTGTCAAACAATAATAAATCGTAGATAAATAACTACTAAATCCATCTATAATAATCCATAAATATCCATAAATAAACTGATATTAGCTATTCACGTGATTTAGTTGCTTATAATGTTAAAATTCCTTACTTTTCGGATATTGTAAAAGTCTCTATGAGGTACAGCTTTCTGGTTGGCAAGTTCGCGAAGCTCATTGAGAAGAACATGAAGTTGGTATTTGGAAGAAAGATAGCTGAGCCTATGGTATAAGATTTTTAAATAATGTATAATAAAATCTGATTCATATTTTATATAACTCTTGATCTCTACCTGCGGTAGCAGAAGGACTTGAGAGGACCATCAGCTATCATTGTGCAGAGCAAGTTCATGTCAGTTACAAAAGTCGCGAGGTTGGGGTAGGAATAAGGCAAAGGCTTCTTGTTTTTTGCGTCTTCCTCGTTGGCAAAGACGTTGAAAACCCCGTCGATGGCTGCGATTGTATAATTTTTCGAGGAGGGCCAATCGCATTTCCAAGGGCAGTCACGTGATGGGGGAGCATGCACTGGGTGATCTATAATTATATCGCGTATCTTCAAGTAAGTAAACAAGAAAAAGTAGGATTTGCTGTAGCAGCAAAAAAAACGGAGAGTTTGCAATAGTTAAGAAGCTATGCAGTAACATCTAGCGAAAATCGTACAAACTTCGTCGGTAAAGTGTCTGAGAGTAATTTATGCATGAACCAGCTGAGTTTGTCAGTTTACAAAAAAGTTGTGACAAGGTGTGTCACTCTGAAGCGTCAGTACTTAAATTTCACTCCTTTAAATATCCGTTTATAATGAAGACGCGTTTAAAAAAATTTTAATGAAACAAAACATACTTTATCAAGTTTCGAATTGGTGAATATTTTTTTTTTTTTACTATGCTTACCTTCGATAGCCATGCGATCATCGTGCTGTATTTCTTCATCCGCGTTGAAAGGCCTTTTGTCAACATTGCGTAGAAAACGAGACGTGATTGATGGAAAGGTTTGTTTCGAGTTGTTCATGTACTTTTCTCGTAGGGCCAAGGCCTGGACAAGCATGTGCGAGGCTTCTTTTAAATCTTCCAGTGGAACCTGGAAATTTACAAGTTTTTTATGAAAAATGTTTATTTTACCTTTCTTGTCTTCTTAGTTTCAAAAATCCAGAAATTGACTGTTTCGATGTAATAGAAACTGTTTTTACTCATTTGGAAAATTATCTTCGATGAAAATTCTCTGTTCATTATATTTACCCCGGAAGTGTCTTCTCCAGAAATAGAAACTCGTTGAAAATGGGGTACAAAATCATTTTCTTCGAATTTGAAGGCATGATCATTTTCGTCTGCAGCACCTGTTGCGATTGAAGGCTCGTAATGGCTACGTCGCTCTTCTAGATCCTTTGCAGCCCTTCAAAAAAACGAAATAAATTTGTTTGTAGGCAGAAAATTGCACGTTTCTGAGCTGTAAGAGAAAGTGAATTCGAAGTTTGCAATTTCGATACGCTTTTTGGAGACTACCTTTATTTTCTGCGAAATATCAGAAAATTCTATGTTATTCTCGAGTCTTGGCAATGTTTATTTTGATGGAATTCGCAATACGATATTTTATTTTCATATATTATATTTATCTATATATCATTTATCTAACGTTTCATGGCCGTTCTTTATGTTTTTAAAAAAATTTTGTTTCACTTTCATACTGTTATAGAACAATGTCTCGGTGAGTTATTAAATAGGTTCATTCTGTCACCATTACCGTAAATAATTTTTTATATTGCCGATGAAATCAATTTGATGATTCATTGGACTTCTACATAAACACCTTGTTTTTGTACCAAAAATAGTCTATTTCCTGTTGAAATTCCAATGATAAAAACATTTGAAGCTAAAACCAATTATTTTCACATCAAGGAACTCTAATGATAACGATAAAACGAATTGCGTAGACTTTAAAAAACAGTATTCTCCGAATGATCTAAATCAACAACGTCTATTTTGTCATTTTTCTACATTTTATTAGACTGACTCATCATTTCTCTTCATTATTATAAAAAATTCC
The DNA here is from genome assembly GCA_030522825.1 of Platygaster orseoliae. NCBI lineage: Eukaryota > Metazoa > Arthropoda > Insecta > Hymenoptera > Platygastridae > Platygaster > Platygaster orseoliae. Next base: position 5,909 of record JAPYZL010064757.1, on the reverse strand, counting down.
TGAAACTTTGTTTGTTCCAATCTATTGCCTGAATTTCAGAATATCATTGAGAAACTTCAATGAGTAACTTATTTAAAAAATTCTCACAAAAATAATTTTAAAATGAAAAATACCTGAGTATTTGGTTATCCCGAACCCACCGCTGTGATTCGGTAGCTGAAGCGAACATCTTTTTATTCTTGTTTCTCTCAAAACATGAATATACTTATTTGAGCGAAGCGAGGGATAATGCGTAGAACATGACAGTAAGTGTCGAAGATGTCGCGGTCACTGAGGGTGACTTAACCGCGACACTAGCACTTACCCTCGTTCGAAAATCTATCGTAAGTGCATGTGCCACGTATCGCAAGAGCAAAATGTTCGAACATGACCAATCTTTCATACGTATTGTCAACTAGAGTGAGCCACGAGCATGACTATAAAAAATTTCCAGCCCCCCTCCCCCTCCTTCGACCTAAATCTTCAATTGAAGATTTACAATTATTCTACGATTAAAAATGAAACATAAGAAAATAGATAAAATGAAAACGAAATGAAAAAACAGCTTAAGAATCTGCAGAAGCGAATTTTCCACGATTATTTCAACTGTTGTGTTAAAACTTGTTGAACTTGTCATAAAACCCATTTTCAGGTTTACAATGATCTAAGAATTAGCTCGTTACGCAACTTTTAAAATTCGCGAAAACTGATATCTCGCACGTTTGATCAGCGTTGAACGTCAAGATCGTAGTTACGAAATCGATCGGCATCAATTTAATTATGCGCTCAATCCGATTCTCCGCGCAAATTAAATCCGGAATCCGTTCAAGACAATGACACGTAATTGTAGCAAGTTCAAGGAGGTTTTTCGATTCTAAAATATGCTTTAATAGAGTTTTTTAGAGACAATAGATGATAATTATGAAGTTTTACGATGAGGAACTTTTCTGCAATGGAATTTCAATATCTTGATGTTATAATTAGACTTTATTATGAAAAAAATATTTTTTTATATGTGTTTTTTATTTTTTTAAGTTAGAATACGAATTAGAAAATTAATTTTTTAATTTATTCGTATAATATAAAAAGGTTTTAAATTATTGATGGTAAATCTCAGAAAAAAATTGTCGTATGATTTTTCAACGTTGTAAACTTTATGAACATGCAAAAATCAACTAAACTGGACCAACTGGATCCTAATATTTGTGAAAATATAAATAAGAAATTTTACACGCAACCGAAATCGAACTTAAAACCTCACGAAAGCGAATCCCCTGTCCTACCACAAGACTAACAGTATATAATTGCTGAAAAACTCACAAAAACTCCGAATTCACGTAACTCGAAGATTATATTTTATCTGAAACCTTTTCTTTACTTACTTGACAGTGAGTTGTCGTTGTATAAGAAGCTTTTTCTCAATCTGCTCGATCGGGAATTGAGGCACTTCGTAAGGAGCTGAAATTTCATGTTCGTGAGCCGACGCGACGCCGCCTTCAAGGCCGAAAACTGTGCTAGAACTTCCTGTAACGAAAAAAAAAATAAACTGATTAGCATCTTTTTACTTAATTTTAGTGAGAAAAGTTTGCGTGATAATTTTAATTATACCATTGGATTTGATTTGTCCAATTTTTTGCAACCACTCTCTCACGAAATCGTCCGAAGAATTTCGGAATTCGCAATCGTGCTCTAGCACCATTGTTCCAAAGAGACGGTAATTTTAGCGACGAACACTTTATCGACGATTAAAGTTTTTTTTGCGACTGGCAAGTATTTACTGACTTGTTTTTATCACAATACAAGTGCGCGGGTCGAGCGATTTGTTTTAACAAATAAGGAACCACTTTATAAGACTACACGACCTTGGGGCAACAAAGGCTGAAAGTTTTCGAAAAGCGGAAGTTTTTTTCAGTTTTTTGATGATGTGATTAATGAATACAGTTGAAACTCGTTTATCGTGAGATTTTGATAGGAAAACGAGTATCGACTGCGTTTTGGGGATTTTTTTAGATTCAGAAATCGAGAGATTGGATATTTTTATTGTTGAATTTCGTATTTGTGATCAATTTGGATGACAAGTTGAATTTTTGCGATTTTCAAGTTGAAAATGTGGAACCTAAACATGTAAGAATCAGAAATCCAAAATATATGGAAATGAATGAATTTAAGGTGTTGAGGTTGCTAAAAATTTTGATTTACAAAATAAAAATGAGAAATAATGATAATTTGGAAAACTCTTGAAATCTGGTTGATGTAAAAGGAAAATTTCGTAATAATACGTGATTAGTTCATTAATTTAAATTTGCAAGTCAGAAATTTTGAAAATTATGACAGTTTGCAATTGGAAATATTTATGATTATTGATTTTTTGGTATTCTTTCCTGTTTTTCAGACATGATAAATTCAAAATATTTGGAAATTCACGAGTTTTAAGATTTTGATATTTGAAAAGTTTTACTTTTCGTAATTGAAATGTGCGTTCCTTAAAATTTCAAAAATCATTGCCATACAGAAATTCAAAAATTTCAGAGTTTGACAGTTCGAAATTTCATTTCCTAATAATCCATGTAAATGATGATTTAATGATTTCCTTGATCAATGATTTCATTTCCCAAGTAATATAAAAATCGACATACAGTTTCAAATGTAAGAATAGGTTTTTTTTGAGATACCAAGATGAAACTTTGTAATGAAAAATAAAACTATAAAAAATTAAATGCTTATAATAATTTGGAATTGAAAAAATTTATAATTATAAACTTTTAGAAGTTATAGCTTTTCAAATTGAAAGTTCAAAGTTTCTATAAATTATGTGTTTATTAAATATTTGAGATTAAAAGTGATGTAAATTTGAAACTTAGTTTTTGATAGTTCGCTAATTGAAATTTTTAGAATATATGTAGTTACTGAGGGGATTTTTTAAGTTTTCGGTAAAGATATTTGAATGAGAAACAATTTTAAAAAATAAAAAAATCGAAAATAGTTCAACAAACTTTTTTTAATTTGTTAGGAATATTAATTCTAAGCTTGTTTTTATATAAGAGGAAGATGAAAATTACACAAACTATATGAATTTCTGGTTTTTTTTTTTTGTTATCGCCTTATGCGTTTCTGAAGATTTACAGATTATAAAATTTACGAAATTCAAAAACGTAAATTTCAGGGTTTTGAGTATAAAATTTGAAAAATTTCAGTAATTTCTGATATTCATAAACCAACAAAGCAAGCTCAAAATAAAAAAAGAAAAAAGTTTTTGGAGTTTTTAATGAAAAGTTTGAGTAGTTTAAGAAATTTACAATATTAAAGAGATAATACGAAAATTCAATTCGAGTTAAAAAAAAATTTGTAAAAATATGAAATAATTAAAAAAAAATAGAAAATAAAAGATAACAGAAAAATTTGATTCGAGATGCCAGATTATAAAAAATCATGGTGTTTAAAATTTGAATCAAAATTCCCTGAAACCCTATTTCTTTTTTTAACAAAATTACAAGCTCCGTTTTTTCTTCACAAAAACTCAATTTCTCAAAATTTGCATATTTCAAAAATTTTAACTCAAGTCCAGTTCAACATGAATCGTATATTTCCAATGTATTTGAACTTCCATAGAAAAAAAATTTTTTTCTCAAAAAACTGTTTCATTCCATCACCAAGTAACATGACATAATTCAAAATTTCTAAAATTCGAAAGCTCAACAATTCAAGAAAAACTCTACGAAAAATGTTCGTGTCAAAAAACATATTGAGAAATTTAATTTTCCTCCTATCGCTTTTTAATTTCCCCAATATTTTAAAAACAAAAATATTTAAACGAATGCTGTCATTTATTGTTAATAATTATTTTCTTTAATAGTTGAAAGCTGCACTTGAGGTAAAAATTTCGTTTTCCCTTCACAAAAATTCAAATTTTCAAAATTTTCACGCTTCAAAAACATAACTCATATCTAATCATACGTGAACCCCATATATTTCCAATGTATTTGAACTTCCATAGAAAAAAACTTTTTCTCAAAAAAGTAGCATAATGACAACTCAAAATTTCTAAAATTCGGAATCTCAACAAAGCTAGAAAAACTCTACAAAAAACATGTGTGTCAAGAAACATATTGAGAAATTTAATTTTCCCCCTACCCCTTTTTCATTTCCTCAATATTTTAAAAACAAAAATATTTAAAACGACTGTCGTAATTTCCCGTAAATAATTATTTTCTACACTAATCGAAAGCTGCACTTGCACAAAACGTGCACATTTTAACCAGGGCACTGAGCATGTTGACCGGTCTTGACCAACGCGTAGACTGAGTGTGCAACTTTTCAGTTACAACTCTCTTGCACTTTTAGCTCGGTGCTAAGCAAACACGTACGCACCGCGTGGAGAGGGATCGAGCAACAAAGTCTGAGGAACGAGAGAGTAAACAAATCTATATTTACCGCGAGCGAAACATTTTAATTATCGCTCGTGCGTTATAAATAATGCATGAACTTATATCTCGATATTTCGCTCGCGTTTTGCATCTCGGCCTTTCGGCGTAAGAAGATGGAAAAATTCGAAATGGATCGGTCAGCGAATTTCGATAAGATTTGATAATGGGAAAGTTTCCTTTCATTGTTTTGTTCACTTTGCAAGTCTTTGCTGCTGAAATTCAGTTTTGTATCTCGTGGAAATTATTTTTCATTGATTATTGTTGATGTTTCATGATGAGAATATGCACCATAAACTTGTACATCATAAAATGTGCACCATAAACTTGTGCACCATAAACTTGTGCACTATAAACTTGTGCACCGTAAACTTGTGCACCATAAACTTGTGCACAATAAAATGTACACTATAAACTTGTGCACCATAAACTTGTGCACCATAAACTTATGCACTATAAACTTGTGCACCATAAACTTGTGCACAACAAAATGTGCACCATAAACTTGTGCACCATAAACTAGTGCACAATAAAATGTGCACCATAAACTTATACACAATAAAATGTGAAACTATAAGCTAGTGCACTATAAACTTGTGCAAAATCGACACCAAGCCTATTATGTTTATTTATCTTATAATTTTTACACTGAAGTCTTCGAATTATAACTTTTTGAAACATCATTATTGATGATCGTTCTTGCAACGTTTTAGCAATAATTTATTTCCGAGCTTTTAATGACATCTGAACAGGGCGATCAGCCAAATCGCGCGTTTACCCTAAATACCAAAAAGCAAAGTTATTGCCATTCATTCTGTGACATCCGCGCGTGGAAATGTAACTCAAGTTTGCCGATGTTCGAATATAGTTATTTTTGGACTTGCAAGCTTTACGATTTTCAGGAATGAAATGCCTATTTTCTTCTAACTTCTACCATTAAAAATTGAAAACATTTTTTGTGATTGTTTTGTTAACTTGAAGATTAATTAAAAGAAGACTTTGTCGTGTCATTACACCATGCAATTGCGAAATTCGCGGAAAAGAAATAAAGTTATCGGTTTCTTGTCAATGTTTTGAACAAAGAGTCGTTCCTGGATCGACGCGAAAAAAGTTTCCGTTTACATTATTCGCAGCATATGTACACGTGCGCGCATACCGTGGACGAGCGAGAAAGAAACATTATAAAAATAGCACTCGCTATCTATGACTCAACTGATGACTGATTAATGGCACTCACTCCGAATTCGCGTGAATGCGAAAGACTGAAAGAAAATATATTTTTGATAATAGAATAACTAATTGTTTCAATCGAAAATAAATTGTTCTCTTTCATTAAGACGGAAAAGTTTTACGAAATATTTTGTTTCTTTTTAGTAAAATAGTCTTTTACGAGAAGAAAATTTCCCACTTTTTGTAACAGGTTGGCTGATAAGTCCCCGGTCTAACAAAGAAAAACACATTTTTTTGTCAAAATTCGTTTTTATTATTCAACATAGTTCCCTTCAAGAG
>JAPYZL010064724.1:0-11448 GCA_030522825.1 Platygaster orseoliae | reverse complement strand
ATTTTAAATAAGGCACTTCAGCAAGTGTCTTAGATATTGGAGAATGTCTAAGAATTCCAAAAAAGACACTTCGAAGTGTCTTAGAATTTTAAATATGAGATCTTGAGAAGTGTCTTAGACAATACTGAATATCTTAAAACTAAAAAAAGCCAATTCATTGGTTTGGGGGGGGGGGGGAGCTATGCAGGTAGGGGGCCTTTTTTCCGAAGTGGAACATATCCAAAGCAGGTATAGTTACGCCACTGGTTATATTCTCAAAAAACTCAATGACAAATTGTAGCCCTTCCCAAAGTCAAATCCTAGAACCGCCACTGATTTCCATCTATATATTTGCATTTGAGAATGTTCGGGTATGTTCGGTGATATTCGGGTACGTTCGAGTAAGTTCGGGGATATTCGGGTAAGTTCGTAAGTGATCGTGTATGTTCGAGTAAGTTCGGGGATATTCGGGTATGATCGTTAGGGTTCGTGGATGTTCGGAAATATTCGGTCAAGTTCGGAACTGTTCGAGTATGTTCTAGGGTCTTTTAACCTAACCTAATATAACTGTATACACATATATTTCGTACATACTTACACCCTTCCCCCTCCTCCAATACCACGAGGAAAGACGTAGTTCTACGTGAAAATTACGTTTATGGTAATTCTCATTCATTTTATTATACTTCTATTATTACAATTCCTCATTTTACCTTTTGTAAATTTTCACATAGAATAATGATTAACTGTACCCAAATTTTGGTTAGGTTTTTATGATAAAAAAACAATTACCTTGCTCTTGAACTGCCCTTGGAACGTATCCACGATCACACTCCGATTATCCTTCAAGTGTTTCAGCCAATGCGCGTCCGCCTCTTTCTCCTCCTGGCTCGCAATAGCTCCATTTTCTCTCCGCTCAATTCCCTCTGCAATAAATCCTCTCTCTTCCTCTAACCTCATCCTCTTCACGTTGCACTTCTCCGTTTTCTCGCTCTCGCATTCCGAGTCTGAAACGACGTTTTTCTGGAAATTCACTTCCTTGATTCTCTTCACCTTCGCGCTCTTGTTATTGAAATCATGATTTTCCGTTAGGTTCGCGTTTCCCAGGGCAATTCTCTTCACGTTCTCCTTCGGAAATTTTTGCGAGTCGTAATGAATCTCGTTATTGCACTCTTCTTGGGTTACCAGAAAATTATCGCTGTTGGTTTTCGCGTCCTTAGCTATAAAGTCGCCGCACTGCTTCGCTTCCATGGAAATTACCAGGAACTTGTTGAGGCCGTTGACTTTACTTTCGGCGTCGTCATCGTCAGCGGGTGGCGTCAGATTGCTCGAGGGAAGCACGGGATCCCCTAAATGATTTACAGAAATGTCCGGGCTTCGCGGTGGCAACCGATACGCGGCAGTGGCATAGTCGTTACTCATTCCAGCAGCGACGTTGGAGGAAAATTTTGGTAACTTGGCTAAAATGAGCTGCTCGTGGAGCGTGTCTAAGAGTAGAGTGAGAAATTCCTGACAGTCGTGCTAAAAATGCAAGAATTGAAAAATTTTGATTTACAACTAGATCTTTTGCGGCGGTTCGTTAGGGGTCGATCACATATGAGCAATTCCATTGTTGGAATGTTACACAGGTACGCACATTTGTTTTAATAACTATCATTGTTTCAGTATTTAAGTTTTGAACTTCAAGACATTTATAATAGAATCAAAAAGATCTTTTAATGAAAAACAGCAGATTTTGTCATAATTTTTCATACAGCTGACAAATCCGATTTTCATCCGCGTTGGTATGTTACACGTTATGGATCTCGTTTCAGGCCAAGCTACCAATCGTGCGAAACTCAGCTCCTCTGGTGTGTCTATTTTGTTGTACTATTTTTTGTGTGTAAAAGTTCACCCTATTATTTATAGATAACATTGCCCCTGCTGAATAGTTACAAGAAAAGTTTCGAACTTTTTTCTAAATTTTGAAATGTTACATGATATGTTGGTATGTTACATGTGAAATTTGTGCGATTTCCGATGCCTGACAATGGGGCAAAAATGGTTTGTAGACTTCTCATTAAAAAAAAACATTATTGTTAAAAAGTTGAAACATATTTATTTCGCAAATACAACACTGAAAGGTTTTTTTTTTGAACACTTAGATAAAAAATAATTTTTTTACTTTTTTGGGTCAAAAAATGCAAAAAAGTAGACAAAAAAATGATGAAAAAAATTTAAGAACATAAAATGAGAATGTATTGCCTCGAAAAATAAAAAAATGAAAGTTTAAGACTGTTCCTTAAAATATGTAAGATATGACACCATTTTGCTTTTAATATTATAAGTGGAATATCGAAAAAAAAGTTCTTTATGTGATTCCTAATTTCTGTGGAATTGCCCATATGCTGTACATTCACAAATTTTATTTTTTTCATGATGAAGTCATTTATCATCTTCAGTTCTGCAAATTAGTAGCAGTTTTTACAGTGTTTTCAAAATTTTTTATTCACTGGTAATATAATATTTTTAATATAATTTATTTAAACATGTGTAATTAAGAAAAAATCATAACTAGATAGATTTTAACTATTTCATAGCTTCCTAGAATTTTCGTATTGTATGCTATTTATAAAATTTTGTTGTTTTCTGGTATTTTTATAGATTTCTAGTATTTCTATAGATTTATAGATTGTGATGCTACAGTACTAAAAACTCTACGATTATTATTATTTTGATTGATTTTTAAAATAACAGTATCTTTACTAAGTGTTTTCAGTAATTTTTTTCATATATTTCGAAGTAATTCAAAAAATTTGTATAAATTTTTCGAGAAAGTTATCTTTACATAGTTATTGAGTGTATTAAACGATTCCTAGTATTTCTCACGTGTTTTTTAGTATTCATAAAACTGTAGGATTTTCTAGCAATTTATTTTGGATTTCTATTACTTTCCAGATTGTTATATAGATTTCTGAAATTCAGTACTTTACAATTTCAACTTGGATAGATTTTTTAGTACTTTTATAGATTTCTGGGAAAATTACGTCTCCATGATTATTTTTATTTCAAAAATTTACTGTGTTTTTCATTTTTTTAGTATTCATATAATATTGTATCGTTTTCTAGTACTTTTTTACATTGCTTCATACGCTTTTCATCGATTCCTAAAAATTTCGTTTTGTATGGTGAACATGAAATTTTGTTGTACTTTCTGGTATTTTTATAGATTTCTAGTATTTCTATAGATCTCTCTATAGATTTCTAGAATACAATGCTATAGTATTGAAAATTCAACGAGTGCAGTTATTTAAAAAAAAAAAAAGAATCTTGTCTGTGAATTTTTGGGTAATTTCTTTCATATATTTATAAGCATTTCAAAAATTACATGTTCTAGGATTCGAGGTTGTACAAATTTTTGAGTAAATTATCTCTACATAGATATTCAGTATTAAATGATTCCTAGTATTTCTCACATGTTTTTAAGTGTTAATTAAACTGCAAAAGATTTTCTAGCAATTTTTCGAAACTTCTAGTATTTTGCAGATTGTTAGATAAATTTCTGGAAATTGGCACTTAAGAACCTAAACTTGGATAGATTTTGATTACTTTTATTAATTTCCGGGATAATAAAGTCTACATAATTATAAGTGTTTTGAAGATCTCTTGTGTTTTTTATTTTTTTAGTATTCATAAAATATAGTTTTCTAGTTATACACTTTTCATAGGTTCCTAGAATTTTCATTTTGTATGCTATTTAAAAAGTTTTATTGTATTTTTTAGTATTTTTATAAACTTCTAGTATTTCTATAGATTGCTCTAAAGATTTCTAAAATGTGATGCTATAGTATTGAAAATTCAACGATTATGATTATTTTAATTGATTTGTAAAATAACAGTATTTTTTCTATGCATTCTCAGTACTTTTCTTTGAATATTTAGTAGCATTTCAAGAATAACATGTTCTAGGATTCAAAGTTATAAAAGTTTTTAAAAAAATTCTCTTTATATAGTTATTGAGTGTATTAAACGATTCCTAGTATTGCTCACATGTTTTTTAGTATTCATCACAAACTGTGAAAAATGTCCTAGCAATTTTTTTAGATTTATAGTATTTTGCAGATTGTTTTATAGATTTCTGGAATTTGGTAATTTATAATCCAAACTTGGATGGATTTTTAGTACTTTTATCTGCGCCTGAAGTTTTAAACGTTTAAGAAATAAACGAATATGATTTCTATGTATTTTCAGTATTTTTATTTCATATATTTATAATTATTTCAAGAATAACATGTTCTCAAATTCGAAGTTATATAAATTTTTGGGAAAATTATCTTTACATAGTTATTTAGTATTAAACGATTCCTAGCATTTTCACATGTTTTATAGTATTTATCAAACAGTAAAAGATTTTCTAGCAATTTTTTTAGATTTCTAGTATTTTGCAAATTGTTTTATAGATTACTAGAATGTGGTACTTTATGGTCCGAATTTGAATATATTTTTGGTACCTTTCTAGATTTCTAAAAAAATTAGTCTACATAATTATATGTATTTTGAAGATCTCTTGGGTTTTTTAATTTTTTAGTATTCATAAAATATATAGTTTTCTATTACTTTTATACATTGCTTCATACGTTTTTCATAGGTTCCTAAAATTTTCGTTTTGTATACTGTTTATACAATTTCGTTGTATTTTTTGGTATTTTCATAGATTTCTAGAATATGATGGTATAGTATTACAAATTCAACGATTCTGAATATTTTAATTGTTTGTTTAAAAAACTGTATCTTTTCTTTGCATTCTCGGTACTTTTGTTTTCGTGTATTTATAAATATTTCAAAAATCACATGTTCTAAGATTCAAGGTTATATAAATTTTCAAGAAAATCATCTTTACAGAGTTATTGATAGTATTCAACAATTCTCAGTATTCATCACATGTTTTTCAGTATTTATTAAACTTTAAATGATTTTTTAAGTAATTTTTTTAGATTTCTAGTATTTTGGAGAATGTTATATAAGTTTCTGGAATTCGGTACTTCATAGTCTAAACTTGGATAAATTTTAATTACTTCTATTGATTTCTGAAAAAATTACGTTTACATGATTATTATTATTTCAGAGATTTCTTGTTTTTTTCATTTTTTTAGTACTCATAAAATATTTTATTGATTTCTAGTACTTTTATACATAACTTCATACGCTTTTCATAATTTTATGCTCAAAAATCCATAGTTTTGGAGATCATAGCTATTTGTTCAGATTTTTTTAAAAAACTGTCCTTTCATAGAAATCCATTACTTTTAATATTTCTTCATAGTTTGTATGATTCGTAAGATTTTATTCTATTTCTATTAATATCCATCTAGGTTTCTAGAATTAATGCTCAAAGGCCCAAAGTTTTTTAGAATCTTAGAATTTAGTTACATTCTAATTTCCCTATCAATCCCTGGGTTTTGACAATTTGTCAAATTTTAATTTTCTGCATTATTCTAGCCAAACCTTAATTAGAATTTCATTGAAAAAAAATTCTCCTGAAACAAGGATTATTGTTATTTTCGAGTCAGCAAAACTCGTTCAATGACTCTTTAATATTTATGAATAATTTTAAGTGATTCATAAAAAACATTATTTCGCAAGCGGGTCGAATGTTTGTATGGTGGGGGGGGGGGAGTCTAAATATTTGTGGCTGAGTGTGACATAGGGAAAAAAAGTGTTCAAAAATATCTAAGAAGTGTGTGACATATTATGTATACAGCCCCTTATTGATTATTATGTAGAAACAACAACAAAATTTGAACCAAGCCAACATAATTTTATAAAACAATTATTTTATAATATATTACTATTTTTATTTGTCTTTTTCCAAATTTTGTAAAACCCTCTGAAACTTACTCACCTGTCTATAATCTTTGAACTGAGAGTGATAAGTGCCTAAAGTTTGCTTGAACTCGCTGGGCTTGACGACGCTGTACGCGCCAGACCACATTTTGCAGAGCAAAGAGCTGAAGCGTGCCATTAGGGATTCCGAGGGAGGCTGCTTGTCGCACTGCTGCAGTTCCAAAAAGTGCTCTAGCACAGGTAGTGTCGCTGTCAAACACTGCAAACCAGCTGCCATAAAACATGTATTCCCCAAATTTCGCAGGCCGCAAACTCCACCTGGAGTTTCTAGAAACAATAGATTTTGCAATTGAAACAATAGAATGTGGAAAATGATGAAACATCGAGATCCCTGAGTCTTTAAATCTAATTACTTTTTCAGCTCTTTTATTTTAAAATTATAGACTTCCAAAATCACAAAATACTTCATAGAAATTCATGTATTGTGGATGACTTCCACCGAACCAACAAACGTTTTCATAAATACCAGTTTGAATATCCCCAAGAGAATCTGGCGAACCAGAAGATGAAAGATTGTTGTAAGTTTGACTGTTACTTGGCATAAACGAAATGTGCTCGTTATTTCGTTCTTCGATTCGAGTACCAAGGTCACCAAAATTTTCCATTCCAGGAGGTGCAGGCAGTGGGATGACCTTGTTTGATCTAGGGCAGTGAATCTCGTTCCTGTGATAAAATAGTTATTTTAATATGCAGCAAGAGATTTTTTTTTTGAGGTATATGATAATTGTTCAACATCAAACTTGTATGACATAGTTTTACATAACAGTTCAATCATTTAATCTTTTTCCATGAAAAATCATTATATTATTAATTTTAGGGTATCAATTTGTAATGTATGCAAAATGACGATTTTACTATACAATAATGTCATAAGTAAAATGATTGTTACAAGTTTTGCAATAATATTGTAACAATAAATATTTTGTTGTGAAAATTCCTGTACATATTTTGTTTTTTACTATACACCTCGTACTTTTTACACTATAATATTGTTTGTATTTTGCAGCTATGAATGTAAATGTTAAATACGATTCACAGTACCATGTGCTTTCTATACCCATTTTCGTTTCGGGTGATAGGGGAATTTCTTCTCCAAGCGTGAGTTGATAAGTGAGTGGACTTAGACTCGTCGACTCATTAATTTCCGTTTCGTCAATGTCGTTGGACCCGCACAGCGAAACGGCGTGTGTTTCCTCGTCCATTCAGGCTAAGTTCCTCTACTCCAAAAAAATTTTTCATCAATTTTTTAACTTTTATCTACTTTGAGCTTCTCTAAATACATTTTTATCAAATTCTTATTAAAAAATTTCTTATAAAGTAACCTCTTAAAAACCTTATAAGAAAAATTTTTTTTAAAAACTCGTTACACTTTTATAAAAATTTCGAAATCTTATAAATTTTTTTATAATTTTGTGAATGTTTTAACTGTTTCATTCTAATTTTAAATATTCCTCCATAATTCTGACATTTTATTTATTTTCGAAAGAGGATTTTTTTTTTTACAGATCTATGAGTTTTCATTTTATTTTTCAAAATCTCACTATCCTATTTCTTTTTTTTTCTGAAATGACCTGGAATGTGCCAAATTTATATTAATTAATAAGGAATCCTGTGAAAATGATAATTAATAAATACAAAATTATTATTTTTTAATGCTCAGAAAATAATTTTTTATACTAAAATGCACGTTTATGTATTTATTATATAAAATAATTAATAAATAAATGCTTTGAAAAATTTAAGAGCACATTTCTTTAATATTTTTCAAATTTGCAGATTATAAAATACAATCTTCATACACACTTCAATTTATTTTATAATATTGTTTATAATTTTGTAAATGTATTAATTCTTTCTTTTGAATTTTAAATATTCTTTCATAATTCTGATATGTTACTAATTTTAAAAACAGGATTTTTATATGTATTCTCAATTTTTTTTTAACGCATTTATGGGTTTTCATAATATTTTTCAAAATCTCGCTATACTACTTTTTCTGAAATTACCAGAAACGTGTCACATTTATAAAAATCAATGAAAAATCCTGTAAAAATAATTATTTAATCAGAATCATTATTTTTTAATCCTCGGAAAAGAATTATCATTGTACCAAGATGTACATTTATTTATTTATTCTATAAAATAATTAATAAATAAATGCTTTAAAAAATTTAAGAGCACATTTTTTTATTTTTCAGATTTTAAGAATACAAAATAAAATTATCATAAATAAATACATACATTATATATGATAATGCATACACACATTAATTTATTTTATAATATTATGTAATAATAAAATTTTATAATATTGAATTTAAAATATTTTTCCATAATTCTCACATTTTACTTATTTTCGAAACAGGATTTTTACATGTATTTTAGAATTCTTTTTTTAATTACAGACTTATGGGTTTTCATATAATTTTTCGAAATCTTCCTATACTATTTATTCTGAAATTGCTACAAACTCGTCAAATTTAAAAAAATCAATAAGGAATCCTGTAAAAATAATTCATAAATCAAAATTATCATTTTCAATTCTCAGAAAAGAATCATCTTCGCACCAAAATGCACGTTTTTTCACACACTCAAAAACCATGTGCAAGCATCAAAACGTCACAATGTACCAAAAAAAATTGCCAAAACGTGAATTATTTAATCTTCTACATCAACCGCTACAAAAAATTATTTTACCAATTCATGCATTTACATGGAAAAAAAAATACAGCCACAACCACTTTACAAATTATCGGTCAAAAATTTCCGGACACGTGTCAACTTTTGGTCGAAACTTCGGATTTCTTTCCTTCTCTGCTAAAAACAATACTACAACATAACCTCCAAAAATCTCTGCAAGGTGAAAATTGCACACGAAGTAGACTTTTCCCGGCCAAAACGAGCCAAAAATCAATGACCAAAACTGTTGGAAAAGAAAGCATCCGGGACTCACGTTTTTTCAGGATTTTTTGGACTTTGCTAACACCCTACGAAGCCATCGTGGGATCCCAGGTTTTCCGAATTCAAGAGGGGTTTTTTTAACTCTTCGAAACTAATTCGGACGGCTTTAGATGAGCTTGTTCAACATCAGCGATCTTTATTACTTTTTACTGCCCTTTTTACGTAGGAAAAGACAGGAAAAGAGAAGGAAGTGAAGAATGAAGAAATCTTCATGATTTTTTGTCGGGTTTATTCGGATCAATTCGGAATAGGGTAACCCTGGGGAAGAAAAAATATCGGTAACAATCGATAGTTTTTTTACCGATTATTCAATAATTAATAAATAATAAGGGTCATTAATGAAATGCAGTACATTGTTTTTTTTATTTTTTTGTTAATCTATCATTCGGTATTAACTTTTGATACGGTATTTTCGGTAAATTATAAAAAATAAAGTGACAGTTGGCAACACTGTCGATTATAGGGGCACTACGAAACAAAGCAATTCACGTTTTTTCTAAAGCTAGAAAGAGAATGAAGATATAAATTTTTACACCGATTACTCAGCCTTATAATACTTTTGTAATTGTTAAAATGCAGTACATTTTTTGTTAATTTTTAATTTGTTATGAACAGTTAGTTATAAGGTATTTTTATCGGTAAATTTATAAAAATTAAATGGCAGTTGGCAGCACTGTCGAAACAAAGGCAAATTCACATTGTTTTTTAAACTAGGAAGAGAACGAAGATATAAATTTTTACCTATAACCCAGCCATTAATAATACTTTGTCAGTGCTGTCAGTGTAATTGGTAAAATGCAGTACATTTAAAAAATTTTTTTGTTAGTTTTTAATTTGTTATAAACAATTATAAAGTATTTTTATCGGTGAATTTATAAAAATAAAGTGGCAGTTGGCAGCACTGTCGAAACAAAGACAAACTTATATTGGTTTCTAATGTTAGAAAGAGAGAACAAAGATACGAATTTACGAACGCTTGATGCACTGTTATTATTATTATTATGATAAATAAATAAAAAAATAATGCGATTGAATTGGTGATGATCAATAATGGAAAAAAATGAGAAATCATCTGTAAAAAGCACAGTATCACCAAAAAATTACACTGGTGGACCACATGGATTAGGTGAAAATTGTTTTAATAACTTTATTTAGCTATTTTCAAGTTACTAATTTTTTTGAAACAGTATTTAATTGTTTACTCGATTTTTGAAATGAGATTATTTACTTTTTAGGTGACCCTGATGACTTGTCATTACGGAGAGTGGAAAAAGATATTTTAATACCGAAAAAAGTTCGGGAAAAGTCACGAATTGAAAAATGTCCTCAGGAAGTTAAAGGTTGTACGTTTATTTAGAAAAATTGGAGTTTTTCAGAAAAATTTTTTTTTTCTGAACCTTTTTTAAAAGACATTTTATAGTTATAATCAGTACATAATAGTAGTTGAAATGTTTTTTTACATTTCTAATATGAAATATATTTATTTATTTAAATAAAAATATTATGATAATAATATATAATAATAAAAATTATGTTTTATATTATTATATAATAATAATGATTCATATAATATTGTATAACAATGATGAAAAATTTTTTTTTTTAATATTGGAAACGTATTATTTATAAATATTCATAATACAATATAAATTTATATATATTATCTTTAAAAAATGTTCATGTTCAGTATATAAAAATTTCAAAAAGACAATAACAGTAAATAATTTAGGAATTATTTCAAATGTTTTTATTTTCATTACTATTGTTCATCATTATACAATTTTTCATTTCAATGGATTTATTTGTTTAATGTATTAATTTATTATTATAATCAATAAATTAAAATTGTAATTAATTAATTATCATAATTTAATTAATTTAAATTATTTAATTCAATAATTTCATTATTATTAATCACCGTTATTCAATATATACAGGGTATCCCAAAGTCAACAATTAATATTTCAAGGGTTTATAGTTTGTGAAATTCTAAGACAATTTTTCCTTTATCGTTTTACACAAAACTTTAAACCAAAGAAGATATTCGAGTTTGAAATTTAACCAATAAACGCGTTCTTACAAAGAGTGAGGATGAAAAACAAGGAAACAAAATCTCCCAAAATTTTCTGCATAATTTTTAAGTAAAACATTCCTCTGCAGTTTTTCAAAAAACTCAAAATCAAAAAAGATATTCGAGTTTGAAATCTGAGAAATCTGATTGGTTGAAACTTTCAACTCGAATATCTTTTTAGATTTTGAGTTTTGTGAAAAGTGACAAAGGACTTTTCGACTCGGAAAAATATGGATAAAACTTCGGTTAATTTTGGTCAGTGGTTGCTATCCCCACTTTTTGTAAGAGCGCGTTTATTGCACTGAAAAAAAAGTATAGCTCCTGGAGCGAGAATCTAGTTCGCCGCGCTATCCCGCAAAGTCGAGAGCCGTATGCTAGTAGTATTTCGAGCCGCATGGTGCGGCATAGGTGAATCCTGTATATGCGGTATAGGTAGAGTTAAGCGCAGATCGCAACTATGCCGTACACGGGCAATACGTACGTTAGATGTTTTAATAGGGGTACTCCCTCCTTTGCGGCATAGGTAACGTGGCTATGCTACGCAGCCGTGGACG
>JAPYZL010064723.1:0-14074 GCA_030522825.1 Platygaster orseoliae | reverse complement strand
TGCGCAGGATTTCTCTCTCGAGAAATTCTCAGCGATAATCGCTGGCGATTATCGCTGTCGCCGTCGCTGTCGCCCGTCGCTCCATGTAAAGGTACCTTTTCAATAGGAATCTGTAAACATTGACTTTACACTAGATTTCCCTAGGTCGACATTTTAGAGAGTTACTCTGAGTGAAACCGTATTTAACCCACCCATTAACCCTAGAGTTACTCGGTTAAGTTTCTGAACGCACCCATCCATATATACATTGCCAACCCAAGAACCCAACTGTTAATGGCAAAGTCGATGAAAGTGGATCAAGTCGATGGTAAATTTTACCAAGTTGATGACAGATAAGCTTAAATCATAAAAAACAAAACTGATTTTGAAATGGAAGAATCGTCGGTGCAATCTCGAAATGCGGAAAACACAGGTTCGTTTTCATTGTAATATTAAATAAATATGCGTTGATTGTACGAGTTATTTTTTTTTACAGACGTCAATCAAGATGAATTGATTATGCAGCAACGAAGACAAATAGAAAAAGAGGTAAGCATTGTGATAATATTTCAGGTTTTTCGAATCTTTCTCAAATGAATTTAAGATGTAGCAAACTTTTTTTCGTAGCTTGATTTGAGCGTTTTGGAAATTTCAATCGGTTGTTTATAACCTTGAAATTTTGACAATTCAATGGCTTAGAGGTTGAATTATTGGATGTTCGAAATTGGGGGGAAGTTTGTGAAGGATTCTGAATTGTAAATAAATAATGCATGTAAAATGAGAAAGATGAGTTTTTGTTTATTGCTACATTTTTATTTATGATACTTCAATTTTAACGATTATTTTGTAGATAATCTTGATGTTATTAATTTTTTTGAGGTTTCAGCATTTATGAAATAAAAATACATAAAAATTCATGCAGTTATTAAAGCTTACATTAATTATTAAATACGATTTTTATATTACTTAAGACGAACATCAATTCTTTCAAAAATATCAAATGTCAATCATTTTTGTCGAAACATCAAATAAAATTAAAACAAAATCACTGAGAAAGTCAATGTCAAATGTTTCTGTACCACTACTGTAAATTTCATTTTTATGTACAAATTCGTGTCAATATTATCAAATGTAAAAAACATTTTTGTTCTCTCTATGTATAATTTATTGAAAAAAATTCCTTTCGAAAGAGCTTATTTAAAGCTCAGTAAGTGTATATGAATATGAGCGGTTGAGAGCAAAAGACAAACTAATAAGAGACAGATAGAGTGACAACTCAATTTTGTCTGTCTCTTACAAGTTTGTCTTTTCCTATCAACCGCTCATATACAAAATATGAATGTTATTTAATCTTGGTTGAGTTCTTGCAGAGTTTTATTCTTATTTCTTAATAGATAATAGTCAATGATGTCAGTCATGTCACCTAATTTTTTTTCCATCAAAAATGGTTTAATGAAAATAATTGAAATTCGCCAAGCTTGATGTACTCTAGACCAAAAAACTTAAAGTCTTCGAGTATCCAAAATATTTGACATTTCTTATGTTAAAAAAGTTTACAACGTTGAAAAATCAACGAGAATTTTTTTTTTAGTTTTACCATCAATGATTTAAAACTTTAAAATAGCGAACTTAGCGAAGCCCCTAAAAATCAACAAAAACAAAAAAAAAAAAAATCATTAAATCATCAACAATGAAATTTGTTGTTTTAAAAAAAAGGTCGAACTTATAAGATTCTTGTCATAAAAACTTTTCACATAAAATTATATTTTCTGTAATAATGTTCACTAAAAGTTTTTTCCATAAAAATTACAGTTTATAAAAAATGTACCAGGCTTAAATATTTTCTTATGAAAAATGTGAAATTTCTTATAAAAGTATCTCTGGTATTTAAAAAAAGATTTTTTCTTCATTGAATTTTATAAGTTCGACCTTAAAAAAATAAAATATCTTAATATCTTTAAGAAATTTATAATCATAAGAATTTTGCCATTTCTTACAAGAGTCAAAATCACTAGTCTTTAAACATGTTTAAAAAATTCCTTGTTAGGGGCTTCGTCGAATTCGTTTTTTTTTTAAAGTTTCACATTATTTTTAGTACGTCTCAGAAAAAAATTTTCCTGTGATTTGTCAACGTTGCAAATTTTATGAACATTGAACTTTGGGAAAATATTATAAATTCCAACGAATTTGTATAACTTTCATTGTAGAGATTTCGTAAAAGTTTTGATATTTTTCTCATTGATTTCCATCAACTTTTGGAAAAGAATATTAATTTCAACGAATTTGGTAATTTTCATTGTAGAGATTCTGTAAAAATATTGAAATTTTTCTCATTGTTTTCCATCAACTTTTGGAAAAGAATATTAATTTCAACAAATTTGGTAATTTTCATTGTAGAGATTTTGTAAAAATATTGATATTTTTCTCATTGATTTCCATTAACTTTATGTTCACAAAGTTTACAACGTTGAAAAATCACACAAGAATTTTTTTTAAGATTTACCATCAATGATTTAAAACTTAAAAATAGCAAATTCAGCAAAGCCCCTAAAAATCAAAAAAAAAAAAAATTCATTAAATCATGGACGATGAAATTTGCCATTTAAAAAAAAAGTCGAACTTTTATGATTCTTGTAATAAAAATTTTCTAATGAAATTTTATTTCGTGTAAAAATGTTTACAAGAAATTTTTTTCATAAAATTCCAGTTTATAAAAAATGTACGAGGTTTAAATATTTTCTTATAAAAAATTTGAAATTTCTTATAAAAAGTTTCTTTGTTATTTGAATTTTTTAAGGCTGACCTTATAAGAAATAGCATTCTTATAAGAAATTTCTAGTTGTTATAAGAATTTTGCCATTTCTTATAAGAATCAAAATCACTAGTGTATAAACATATTTAGAAAATTCCTAGTTAGGGCTTCGTCTAATTTGTTTTTTCAAGGTTTCACATTATTTTTGGTAAATTTCAGAAAAAACTTCTTGTGTGATTTGTCAACTTTTTAAACTTTATGAACATGCATTTCTCAATGAAGCTGTAATTTACAAAACTTAAAAAATATTGGAATTTGTGTATGAATTGAATATATTTTTGACGATTTGAACAATTTTATGAATTTTATTGACTTTAAATAAAATTTGTTCCCACAACAATTGAAGTTCGAAAATATTATTTTTTCATCCCTTTTCTGTTTTTCCAGAAAAAAATCTTGTTTGAAATTGTACGTGGAAATTACAAATTCAATATCATATTTTCTAGCTTTAAATTTTTTAATTTGAGAACTACGTTTCTCAGAAATGTTTAAAAACCTGAAATTTATTGCTACTTTTCAAAATGTTGAAATTACTAATAAGTTTCTGATTTGAGTTGATCCAAATTTGAAAATTCATACAAATGAAGAGGGATTCACTGAGTTTTACAATTTTTAGAGTTTAAAAAAATGATAGTTTCATTTCAGAAAAAATCATATCTATTTTTCAAAAAATGACCACGTTAAAGACTTCTAATCAAAATCAGTGTGTAAAGTTGATTAGATTTACCAAATAATTACATTTTTAGTGAAAAGCTGAAATTAATGGAATTTTTTTAGTGTTGTAGATTTTCATTTCATTTAGTGAACCCTAAAAATAGCTTTTAAATTGTAACGAATATTTTTTATGTACAAAAAATTCATCTGACAATAAAAAAAAGTAGTTTTTAAATAAAATTATAGTTTTTTCAAATAGATCAAAAACTCATATGAAAAAACTTGAATATTTTCATATCAATTTCGATATTAATGACATAAAATCTTCAAAAGTCTTACAGACTTGGAATAATTTTTTAGGAATTACTGGAAATTAAAAAAAAATTAGAAATATGTATGTTATTTCGAATTTTAAATTTCAGTCTATCATCCTTAAGCTTTTGCAATTTTACAGATTTCAGGAAAATAAAGTTTACTTGATCAAATAATATTTTTGTATCTGCGAAGAAAATGAGTATGTCTATGTAAACTTGAAATAAATTTTAATGTTACATTCTTTTAATTCATATCAAATATACATTTTTTTCATTTTTAATTACTTGAATTTTACGAAGAAACAGTTCTTATTCCTAAACCTTAAAATTTGTTGAATCTTTCAGTAAAAACAAATAAAAATGAAAAAACTTGCTCAAATTTAAAATAAAATTCTTTGATTATATCAATTAACACGATTAAAATATTTTGAGTCACATTTGTCTAGATTTATTTCAGAAATCAAAAACTTCATATTTTTTTATAAATATACAAATTTCTGATAGATCATTTGCGTCACAAAAATGGTAAGCTTCAATTCAAAAAACAAATTTTTTAAAATAAAAAAATATTTCCATATTCATTCTAATAACTTAAAAATTCATGATTAACTGACTGGCTTAAAAGCTACCAATTAAAAAACTTAGTTTCAACGATCTTTGAACACAATTAAAATTTCTACAAATGCAAAACGTTCGAGTTATAAAACTATTTCGAAATTCTGATTTTTTTAAACTTTTTCTAGATTTCAGAATCAATAGCTCTAGTTGGCGAAAAAGAATCAATCAAAGCTTTAGAAAGCGAATATTTGGAAGATGAAGTGTATTTGTCGAAAGCGAGAGCGCTGGCTCAGAAGTACTCGTATATGAGAAGAACACGACCTGATGGAAATTGCTTTTTCAGGTGCGATCAACATATATTAGATTTACAATAATTGACTATAAAACAATTAAAAATTATTATTAACCCTTAAGCGCACTACTTCATCTGTGTCAAATAAACGCACTTCTGGGGTCTTTTGGACCCCACGCGAAAAAAGCTTGGCAAAAAAATTGTATTGAATATTTTTAGTTGAAATTTTTTTTGGTTCATCTTTAAGGGGTCCTTTACGAGATAGTTTATATATTTAAACAATTTTTCCAAAATAAATACCCCTAAAACAAAAAATAAATAACACAGTTCATGTACTCGAAATTTGAAAAATTAAGAGCTGGGGTCTTTTGGACCCCAGAGGTGCGCTTAAGGGTTAAACAACCACAATAACAATACATATTCAGTTTTCGATTGCCTAAACAAATTTTAATACATAAATAAATAATAATAAATAATATATTATATTTATAATATAATAAAGCAATAATAATAAATAAATAATGAAAAATAGATAAATACATTTTAAAATAGGGGTATACAAAAACAAGGTAATAATAAATAAGTATGTCAATGATCTTATGAGACCATTTATTAAAAATGATCAATTATCAGCTAACATCGAATTTATTATAACATCATCAAAATAACTTACTAATTCAATTAGTAAGCTAAAATCACTATTTTAATTAGTGATTTTTCACTAATAATTAGTAGTTTTCTACTATTTCAAACTGAGAGAGTACAAAAGTTTTAAATTACACAATAATCATATATATCTAAGAAAGCGTCTAATTTTCTATAGAATCAAGTAACAGTTTATATGTTGTTCAGAGTATATTATGATTTTAACTTTAATATTCATAGGAAACATTTTATTATAAAAATTTGGTTTCTAGGGCTTTCAGTTACGCCTACCTCGAGCGACTCATCAACAACAGGGAAGAATACGAAAAATTCAAAGATCTCGCTCAAAAAAGCAAAGACCATCTAATAGCTTTAGACTTCCCCATTTCCATTATAGAAGATTTTCATGACACGGTATTTAAAAAAAAAACAATAATAAAATGATAACAAAATCAATTTGTTTAAATAATTTCTATAATTTCACAAGATGCTAGTTTTAAATAAAATATTAAAATCTTAAGTGTTTTTTGAATGTTGAAATTAACGAAACTACAAATTTTTCGCAGTATATGGAAGTAATCGAAAGAACAGGTGGCGATGATCCTGAGGAAAGTCGCAAAGAACTCCAAAAATTGTTCAACGAACAAGGGTACTCGGACTACGTCGTAGTTTATCATAGATTAATTACATCTGGACAATTGCAGCGAGAGTCTGAATTTTATCAACATTTTATAGAAGGAAATGGAACTGTCAAAGAATTCTGCCAACAAGTAAGAAAAAAAACTCTACTGTACATTTTAAAATCAAGTTTAAATATTTTTATATTCATTGATTGATTTTTATGATGAATAAATACATTACTTTCATTGTTAAATGTTGTTTTATCAGAAGGAAAAAATTGCAATATTTATAATTTTTTACCAGAATAAACGAAGAGTACATGGATGTAGATAAAATTAAAGGAACAAGTTCAAGGTCTTGTAAAGGTTATAAAAGTAGCTGATTAGGTGTAAATTGAGTGCTGCTCTTTTAAAATTGAGAAATTTATTGTTATACAATTTTTTTTTTATTTATTTCAATTTATTATAAAGCCAAGTGATTGAGGATTTTAGAGGAATATTTGTTTTAGAATCCTGATGAGGGCCAAATTGTGGCCGAAATATTAATAAAATAAAAGAAATTTTAAACCTTGACTCCTAGAGATCTATATTTATTTATTCGCTGTAATATTGCTATATAAAAAACGGATGTTCATAAAGTTTACAACGTTGAAAAATCACACGGAAATTTTTTTCTGAGATTTAACAAAAATGATGCAAAACCTTCAAAAATTAAAAATAGGAAATAACGTTCATATTTCGTATTTTATTTTAAATTTCCAGTGATTGCTAAAAAACTATTCCAAGTCTGTAAGACTTTTGAAGATTTTATATCATTATTATCTAAATTAATATCATCAAAAGATTCAAGTTTCGTCATATGAATTTTTGATCTGTTTGAAAAAACTATAATTTTATTGAAAACCTACTTTTTTTATTGTCAGATGAATTTTTTTTACATAAAAAATATTTGTTACAATTTTAAAGCTACTTTTAGGGTTCACCAAATGAAATGAAAATTCGCAACTTTTCACAAATTCCATTAATTTCAACTGTTCACTGAAAATGTAATTATTTGGTAAATCTGATCAACTTTACAAACTGATTTTGAATTTGAAGTCTTACAGATGGTGATTTTTTAAAAAATAGATGATTTTTTTTTCAAATTAAACTGTCATTTCTTTAAACTCTGAAAATTGTAAAACTCACAATCAGTGAATCTCTCTTCATTTATATGCATTTTTAATTTTGAATTAACTCAAATTAGAAACTTTTCATTAATTTCAACATTTTTAAAAGTATTAATAATTTTCAATTTTTACACGGTTCTGAAAAATTCAGTTATCAAATTAAAAAATTGAAAACTAAAGAATATGGGTTTTAGATTGTAATTTCCAAGCAAAATTTTCAAACATGATTATTTTCCGAAAAATCAGAAAAGGAATAAAACAATACAATTTTTCAAGTTCAATTGTTGTGAGAAAAAATTTTATACAAAGTCAATAAAATTCATAAAATTGTTTAATTCTTTGAAAATATATTCAATTCATACAAAAATTTCCAACATTTTTTGAGTTTTGTGAATTTAAGCTTTTTTGAGAAATGCATGTTCATATATTCATAAAGTTTAAAAAGTTGACAAATCACACAAAAAGTTTTTTCTAAGATTTACCGAAAATAATGTAAAACCTTGAAAAAAATGAATTCTACGAAGCCCATCCCTTACGGAAAACCATTACAGGAGCGCAATAACATTACAAAACCACTACACACAATACACCGAAACTTTTGTGTACAAACATGATTTCTTCTGTGTATTGTGTGTAGTGGTCCTGTAGTGTTATTGCGCTCCTGTACTAGTTTTCCATAAGGGATAACAAAGAATTTTCTAAACATGTTTACATAGTAGTGATTTTGATTCTCATAAGAAATGGCAAAATTCTTATAACAGTTAGAAATTTCTTTTAAGAATTCTATTTTGAGAAGGTCGACCTTAAAAAATTTAGAATAAGAGAAAATTTTTTCATAAAAACCAAAATCACTTTTATAAGAAATTTCAAATTTTTTTATAAGGAAATATTTAAGCCTCGTACATTTCTTAAAAACTGGAATTTTCATGAAAAAAATCTTTTACAAACATTTCTACAGAAAATAAAATTTTATCAGAAAAGTTTTTATTACAAGAATCTTAAAAGTTAGCCTTTTTTTTAAAACGACGAATTTCATCGTCGATGATTTAATGAATTTTTTTTGTCGATTTTTAGGAGTTTCGTTGAATTCGCTATTTTAAGGTTTTTAATCATTGATGGTAAATTAAAAAAAAAAATTTCGTGTGATTTTTCAACATTGTAAAGTTTGTCAATATTGACAATCTTCAAAATTTCCCATGCTTTTTATTCGACGAAATTACCTTTGGAACTTTCAGTAAATTATAGCTATAATATTTGAAAAATTGAAATAATACTGTAGATATCCCTAAAATATTATAGTAATTTTTCAATATTTATAGTACAAATAACTAGGTTTTTTTCCGATTGTCAGTGTATCTTTTGGAACAGAAAAAATTTTGAATTATTCGAAATATTTAAGATTTCTCGTTTAAAAAATTTTTTTATTTCTAGTTTTTTCTATTTCTATTTTATTTTATTTCTAGATTTTCTTCAAGATTCAAAATTTCTTTCATTTTACAGAATTTAGGAACAATTTCAAACATTTTATAAAATTCTTTGGAACCTTCAATTTTCAAAGTTATGAAGAATCGTAGATTTTTATTAAAATCTCTAAAGTTGATTTTTATACGGAAAAACATTTTTTGATTTTTTTTAAATTCAAAGACCTCAACACAGTTTTCGTAGTTTAATGGAATTTCAAAAAATTTCCACGGTTTACAAAATGTATCGACATATTTTAAAATTTTACAGATTTATAAGAAATATTTAAACTATTGAGAATCTTAAAAATTTTCTGTGATTTTTATTCAACGAAATTTTCTTTGGGACCTTCAGTTTATTATAGCTATAATATTTAAAAAATTGAAATAATACTGTAGATTTCCCTAGAATATAGTAGTTTACATTTTTACAAGAAATAAAATTTTATAAGAAAATTTTTTATATACAAGAATCTTGAAAGTTCGACTTTTTTTTAAAACGACGAATTTCATCTTCAATGATTTAATAAATTTTATTTTGTCGAAGATTTTTTAAAGTTTGAAATCATTGATGGTAAATCTCAAAAAAAAAATTCTCGTTTGATTTTTCAACCTTTTTGAATATACGAAATTTCAAGAATTGGAGTTTATTATTAATTTTTTTTTATTGTCACTTAATTTGAAGATTTTTATTACTTGCAACTTACGACTTCTCAGGTCTCTATCGAAAATATTTTTCTACAGGTTTTGAAGAAGTCACATTTTTTAAACTACATAAAATGTAGCATAAAATTATCATTTAAATAATAATTATTATTGTATGTAACTTTTTCACGATATAAATTGTTTTTAGGAGGTGGAACCAATGTACAAAGAGTCGGACCACATTCACATCATAGCTATGAGCACCGCTCTAGGAACCGGTGTCCGCGTTAAGTACATGGACAGAGGCGCAGAAACTGACGTCGTAGCCCATGATTTTCCCGAAGGCTCGACCCCAAGTGTACATTTACTCTATCGTCCAGGACACTACGACATCCTTTATCCCTGATAATCACCCACAATCTTTAAACTTTACGAAACCTCTTATTGTCTTCTTATTTAATTTAATTCACACTCCAAGACTTTCCCCGCTTGATTTCATCGACGATTGTGATTAAATGAGATTTTTTTCACTTTTTATTTGTAACATCGAAATTAGGCTCTTAGGTAATTCATTGTTCTTCTTATTTTTTCGCTGAATATACTTTATCTGCCTTCTGGGATAGAGGCGTGGTGGAGGGAGGTCTTAGGAGAAGATATTATGAAATCGTCAATTCGGAGGAATAAAATTTGGATCGATGAAAAAAATGTGTTTTTTTCTCCTTGAAACCTTTTGGAAAGATTTCTGCATGATTTTTAATACTAAAAGAGACGCAAGAATCTCCACGTCAATCAAGGCAAAGAGTTTTACAACAAGAACTTTAAGGCTCTAATGATTCAATTAGGATTTGGATTTTCATTTTTAATTTAGTTAATTTACATACAATTGAATAAAATAATAAATAGTTAATGAATAATAATATAAATAAAATAATCAATTTAATTCACATATAAGTCTAAAAATTATAATAATATGCATTTGTTCATGTATTATTCTTCATAATAGCTCAAATTGAGTATAAAAACAATATTTTTTTCAATGTTACCTGTGCATAATTTTAAACTGAATTTTCAGCATTTGAACTATCGCGCTAAAAGCAAGGGATTTGATTGAAGCCGCCATTTTCCAGCTCCGATTCAAGTCCACCAATGAGAGCTATACTTCATAATGACCAGTGAATTTCGAATAAAAATCGATTTCTTATGAAAAATAATTTCATATATATATAAAAATTATATTTCTAATACCAATTTTTTTTCAAGATTGAAAAATTTCATTGAAGGTTTTTATATATAAGAAAAATTGACTAATATAACAAATTTTTTCTTACAAAAATTTTGTAAGGTTGATCTCATAAAAAGCGAATTTTTTACTATATTTTTTCCATTTCTTATAAGAATCAATATCATAAATCGGGACATTTTTTGAAGATTTTGAAAAACATGAATACATTTTAATCTTCAAAATTTACCATTTTCAATAGAATATAATTAGGAAAAAATTTCAAGAAATTTTTGAAATTTATAAAACGCCGGTAAATTTCCTTAATTGATGGAAATAAAAAAAGTAATTTTCAAATTTACTGGTCAAATCGAATAAAAGCCGCCATTTTAATTTCGATGTTAATCTATATATATCGATTTGTGAATAGCTGGAAATCAGCTGTGTTTATTCTCACGTTTTTGAACAAAAAGATTTTTTATTTTAAATCTGAAATTCTAAATCCACAAAGTGCTATCAAGTTCCGAATTTTCACGAATAAGAATCACCAAAAAAGTTCTGAATTTCGGAATTTCTGCACATAAAACATGTAAAAATGAACAATCGAAGATCATCGATAGATCCTTGGGCGAATTTATCATCAGTTGCAGTATTTGACAGCAGTAATTATAATCTGATTATGAAATTCTTAAAAATTATTCCATCAACTGATTGAAAAAAATAATAAAAAATAATAGAAAACCTAATTATTTTTTCAAGGATTGTTAAAGGTTAAGTTTAGCTATTTTAGTCAAAAATGTTTTTTTGTTTTTCATATGTTTTTATTATTATTATGTTTTTATTTATTATTATTATTATCATAATGTTGTTCATAGTTTAATAAATGATCAATATTAGAAACATTATTTAATCATTGTATGAAACGTTAAATTTTATGTTTGATTAATAATTTTTGGAAACATTTAAACATGAAAAAGTATTTTTTCCTGCTGTCCTGGAAATTAACTAAATTTATTTCATCAAAACATACAAGAAATTTTCTGATTAAATTTCGATTCTCTGTGATTAACTTTTTTCATACTCACTTGCTGTTAAAATATTTTTATTGATTTTCTGATTATTTAAATGATTTGACTTGGACACAAAAAAAATGTGATTTGTAAATTCAAATTTTACATCATTAATCTTAACTCATGAAATTCGTTTAAATTATTTCAACATGAACTGATTGAAAATAATAGTTAATAGAAAACGTTATTTTTTTTTGAGGATTTTTTATAGTTAAATAAATGATCAATTTTAGAAACATTATTTGATCGTAATATAAAACGTAAAACTTTATGTTATTTTTGGAAACATTTAAACATAAAAAAGTATTTTTTCCTCCTGTCGTAGAAATTGACTAAATTTATTTTATCAGAACATATAAAAAACTTTCTGATGAAATTTAGATTCTCTGTGATGATTTTTTTTTATACTTACTTGCTGTTAAAATATTTTTATTGTTTATCTGATCATTCCAATGATTTTGACTCAGAAACAAAAGAATGTGATTTGTACATTCAAATTTGTAATTCTAAAATCTTGGAATTTGAAATTGAAGAATCGAAATTAAAATTTACTTATAAAAATACTACGAATTATTATAAAAGAACTTTTAAAAAAAAATGCCATACTGTGTAGAATTATAAAAAATGTTGCAAAATAGGATTAAGAATGGAAAACAAAATATAGGGATTTTTTAAAAAACCAAAAGTTTCTATTCCCTACAAATATTAAACAAACATTTAAAAAAAATTATTTTATTAAAAAATATATTATATTTTTAAAAATTTGTGTTTTAATTAATTATGTCTATTGATAAATTAATTAATTTAACCAAATTTTTAAAAAATTTTGTCATTTTCAATACTTGGACATTTAATCAAATTATATCATTGTACTGATTTAATACATGAAAAAAGTTTTAAGATGTTTCTCTGTAAAAATAATTAGTTGCATGTAAAAAGAGGTTCTATAAATAATTCATTTTATTTACAGGTGCAGAAATACAGGAATTCAAATATGTAACTGGGCAGAATCAAATCCCAATGAAGTACAGTCTTTTTACTGAGCTTTTACTTGAATTGCTATGTGGAAAGCTGGAAATCGAACCAAAGAAAAAAAGACAATTATATAAATGTAATTCATCTTTTTTCAAGAATTACTTCAATAAAAGCAACTTAAAATCAAGCAAAGTATAGATTGTAGTTTTAGAAAAAAAAAATCATGAACTGAAATTCAAATTATTTTGTGCAACAAAAATTGTGTATCTGAAAAGTGGAAATGAATTCCGATGAAGTGTAGACTCTATTTTTTCTATTATTTTCTCGAAGTTGGAAATGTGTAAAAGAAATAATCTGATTAAAAATATCAACCCGAAAATCAAAAAATTTTGAACATTCAACGAATAAACAAATTTTCCAATTTTTGTTATATAGGTTTTTTAGCAAAAAAATTATTCTGCATTTTTTGATGTTTTCAGTTTCTAGTGCTTTAAATTTTTTAATTTTCATATCTACAGTTAGATAATTTCCAAGCATAAATTACGAAACCATGCAGTGAAATGTACAATTTTTTAACTCTCCTGAAACAAATAACTCATTATTTATAAGTGAAAAAAATTTTGGATCTTAATAAATATTATTTTTACAGCGTTATATAAATTTTTAAGTGAAACCAAAATAATTGGTGATGCTGTGAAACCCAGAGAATGTAACGTTTTGCGAGATCGATACCGGGACAAGATCTGTGAACTGATAAGAACCTTTCAATTTCCCATTGGAAACGATAATTTATTGTCCATTTCAAGGTAACAATTTTTCGTATAAAATTTTTTTGTAAATATGATAAGTCTTAGATTTTTAGAATATTTTAAATTTATTATCCAAAATTAAATTCTAGTATAAAAATTTAAAAAATTCAAAGTTCAATATATATGTATATTTTCATGATTCATTATTCTTCATTCTATTCCATATATTTCTACTATACTTGCATAGTTGTTGGTAGAATTTAATACGTAAATATAGCACTAGGGAAAAATTATACATACACTTAGAGAAAAAAACTTGGAGGAATTACCATAAACTTTAGAACCAAGGATCGGAAAAGATGGTGATAGTTCGCGTGCTAACGTAAGAGAAACTCTGATAAACTATAGCAAGTATAGTAATTTATCAAAGAAGGTGTCAGACAAACTCTGATATTGCTACACATGGTACATTCTGCTTTCTGCATTAAGCTCTCTAAAAGTTACTATAGTTTTTATGAAAAAGTAATGTACACAGCTTTAGCAAAACATTCATATAACTTTATGACCTTCTTACACGATTTAATGAGTAATTGGCGAAGTTAAATCTTTATATCTCATAATTCCAATTCCAACAGTTTATAGTAATTTTTGATAGAATCAGCTTGGTGGAACCTCACTTCTAAAGTTTATAGTAATTTCTCCAAGTTTTTTTCTCGCAGTGTAGGCTAAAAAAGTTTTGTGTAGCGTTTTTTTCGAGAATTACATTTTAAGTAATTCAAAATAACTTTCAATCTTTAATGATCTGGTTATGAAGTACACACTGAAAAGTCGGTATTGTCATGAGCACGATACTCTTTGACAATACACTGTATTGTGACGAGAAGAATATGTTTTGTTACCCGAAGAATACGTA
>JAPYZL010064687.1:0-45691 GCA_030522825.1 Platygaster orseoliae | reverse complement strand
AAAATTTGAGTACATCAATGAGGTTCAACTTGAATATTATGTTTCTTAATGTAAAAACTACAAAAATGTAACAAAATTGCTGGTGGCCGATGACTTTTCTTGCGCACTGTACGTTTGGAGTATTTTGTGTCAGCAAACTCTGACAGGTAATTATCTGGAATGCCAATGAGTTACTTTCAAATTTTTTCAAGACTACTAACATTTTGCAAGGAGATATGAAAATTGTAAGTACTATCTCCAAATGTATTAAGCTACATAAATTTTTGAATTTAAAAATTCCAGTTAGTTGTTTTTTAAATCTGCGAATCTGGAAACATGTTTTTCTTCTGCAGGATCATTGAAGAACGTGCCTTTAAGGATTGCTGTAATCGTCACTTCCATGACATCTTTAATATTGTACAGCGTATACTCCGCGTTCCTGATAAGTTACATCTCGGCCGGCGAACTGAGATTGCCGTTTTTCGATCTGAATGAACGTATCCAAGACGGATCATACCCGTTGACAGTTTTCGAAAAAGGCATGGAATTAACCGATTTGAAAAAAAAAGAGACCAAAATCGAGACAGAAATGTTGGATTTACTGTTGCCTAATTTAGCTCAATCTTTCGAGGAAGTTAGCCAAAAGCTCTGCCACGAGAAAGCAGCTGTTTATTCATCGGAATACGGTTATTACTTCATTTCATCGTTTGAGTCATGCAAAGTAGTCACTTTCAAAACGAGTGTTATCCGAAGTTTCTCGTTCATCGTTGCAAGGAGCAGTCAGTATTTGAAATCACTGAATTATTAGTAAGTATTCGTCAAGCCGTAAGCAGAGAATGGTTTTTGGAGGTACAAGTTAGTGTAAAATTATATTTATTTTTTCTGTAGACATTTAAACTTAGACTGCTGATGAGAGGAACAAAACAGTGCATCTTGCATTAGCAGTAACGTTGCAGAAATGTTGCAGGAAGACTGCAAAAATGTCACTGCAATATGAAAATGTCCTCCATAATTGCATTTGCAATTTTGCTTACATATTTCAGCAATATTCTAGTAATGTTGTAGCAATGTTTTAGTAATATTTATATTTAGTAACATTTCAATCTTGCGGCAATATTAATGAAACATTACAATATCAGCCTTCGTGATTTGAAAATTGTGAAAATCGAAATTTCCGAGACTTCGAAAGTTGTATAACTTTTAAATCCAGAAATCTAACAACTCCCCTTACTACACCGTCAAAATTAGAAAATTATAAAATCTCGGAGAAAATATAGTTTCTAAAAAACCCCTCCCAAAAATTTTTTCGGCTTTCGCTCATGGTATATGTGTATAAGTTATAGTTGGAGCCAAAAGTTTAAAACTCACCTTTTACTACTTTACTTTAGTAGTTTTTTACTACTTTTTCCTTCAGTTTTCACTAGTTTGGACTTGTATAAATATACAAATTAGTTCTGAACCTAATTAAAATTTTTTTTGCTAACAGCATGCTGAAGTTAAAGGAAAACGGTTTGTTAAGCTTATAATAAAAAAGCTGAAATGCAATTCAGGCTGCTATTCTGGCGAACTTTCGACAATTATTGGAACCCCATCAATTTGGATCAAGTCACCCCGGTTTTCATTATTCTTTTCGATGGTCTTGCGTTTTAGATGATAATTTTAGTCTTTGAAAATTTGTCTTTCCGATATTTGCACTCCAAAAATCGTGTAATATTTGAACGTCGGCAATCTAATAATGAGCTTTTATTCGAGTATTGTAATTGATTAGTCATCGAGTTTGTTTTTCTGTAGGGTTATTTATGAGTAAAAATTTGTGTATTTTGTGTGAAAATTAGAAACTTCTTGTTTAACAAAACAAAATAGTATGAACTTTTTGCCTTTTTTTCTTTTTTTTTTCCTTTCAAATCTGAGTCGGTTATGTCCGTACTTCCAACTTATAAAACTGTACCACTAAATTGGAAAAAAGGCTCAATAAATACACTAATTTGAATTTTGCAAGAAAAACTTTTAATGTAAATTACTTTAACAATATCAAACTGATGATTATTAAAAATAAACATTACAATCAAAAAATTATATTTATCTTCATGGTTCTGTTTTTGAAAAACTGGAAAATCAATATAAAAAATACCTGTTCCTTCATGCGATACAGGAATTTAAAAAAAGTTACAAAACACTCAAGTCGCACCCTTTTTTACGATCTTTCAAATGAGCCTCAACAATTTCGAAAAACTTTGGCCGGTCAAGAAAAGAATAAGCACTTTTGAACATGATTTTTGCCATGATTTGAACGTGTTCCACGC
The DNA here is from genome assembly GCA_030522825.1 of Platygaster orseoliae. Lineage (NCBI taxonomy): Eukaryota > Metazoa > Arthropoda > Insecta > Hymenoptera > Platygastridae > Platygaster > Platygaster orseoliae. The sequence continues at coordinate 43,409 of JAPYZL010064687.1, read as the reverse complement.
CACTGGCCCAAAGGTCGTGCGCCAGTTCCAAAACGGTCCCAAAATCAGATTCATCGCCGGCGATCGTGGCAAGTCGAATAACTTCTTGAAGTTCTGAAATTGGTTTTTTCCGTTCCTCTGCAGATTCACAGTCTTGGATGCGTTTGAAAATTTTTTTCAGTTCGTCTATAACAAAAATTGTCATTTTCAAATAAAAAAATTAATTTAAAAGATAACTTTCAGAGTTCAATGATTTTGGTGATAGATAAATAATTTTTTGGCAATGAACTGGAAGGTAGTTTTTCTTTTGCAGTGCATTTTATTCAGATATTTATTTGTATTGTGGTTTTCATAAAAAATTTCCAGCTTTTAATAATACGAAAATTTTTCATTAAATATGCTTACTGTATTAAAAATAAAGACAATAAAAAAAAAAATGAAATAAATACTCACTGTCAGTAACCGACAATTCTCTGTACCCTATTTGCGTTTTTTTGTTGTACGGGACAACAATGCCAATTTTGTAAAGAGTTCGAGCAACAACTTTTCTTTCTCTTGCTTTCATGTTGTCTGTATTTTGTTTTAGGTCGAAATTGTTGTTTTTTGCAACATTTTTTAGTTTCGTTTGCAGATTTGTAACTGCAGCTTTTTCGAATGGGCTGATTTTTTTTAATTTTTCGTCTATGTATTGACTGAAAAAATCACCAGTTTTTATAATTAAAGTCTCACAAAATGCGTGAAAAAGTTTGTTTTTTTTTTGTAACATTCATTTGAATTTTTATTTGAAAATTCTAACAATGTATGTATATGTACAATATATAAATTGTTAACCGTTGGAATAATTATTTGTATGTCTTTGGGGGAAATATTGTAAAAATCTTTTTTTTTTCAATTTTTTTTTTTGTGAAATTTTTTATTATTTTTTTTTTTTTCTATTTTTTTTTTTTGTTTTTGTGATAATTTTTTTTTTTTTTTTTTTTTTTTTTTTTTTTGTATACCTCATAGCACTGAAAAGATTTTCTCCCACAGCTTCGATTTTGCAATCTACATTTGCGCTATTTTTGGCAACAAAAACGGGAATATCGAAAGGTTCATCTCGCCAATAACCAAAATGAAGTCCTGATTTTTCATCCCCTTTTATCACAGTCTGCAAAAATTGAATTTCTTTACAATTATAAAATAATAAAATCAAAGATAATCTAAAATTAAAATTTTTAAAATTAACTCAATTAGTTTAAGAGAGATAAAAAATTTTTTTTTTATTTTAACGTGTTAAAAAATGATTTTAAATACCTGAAATTCTGGAGGATCATAAAAATACCTCCAGTGCCTTAAAAATTTATCCTTGTCTTCGTCATTCACATTTTTTATTTTTTTCGACAAAACCTCAAAAGGCCCAACAAGTCGAAGATTCAATTTTTTGAAAGCCGAACATGGATCGTTTGGAGAAATTTCTTGGCAGAAATTGTAAAATTTATAAAAATCTTCCGGCATGTTGATCGAAAACAAATTAAAAATGATATTTCTTGTATCTGTTTTTTCCTCAGTGACTTTTGGGGGTTTTGGGGATTTTTTAAGGACTTCTTTTTCCGGGCTCTTGGAAGTTTCTGCTTCTACGTTTTCTGGATTTTCCTGTATATGAAACATTTACAAGTTTTGCATTGTTCGCATTTAAAAAATGTTATATTTCAAATTTTTCGTCATTTGAAATTTGTTAAAATTAAATCCTGTTTGAACATAGCTTTTTTATAGTTTAACATTCATTTTCCTCTCATTAGTTTAGATTTTGTAATTTATTTTTAAATTCAATTTTTTTTTTTTCAAAAATGAAATATTAAGAATTCATAAAACGAAATTTGGTTTTTATTTGACATTTTCATTTTTTGACTTGTGAAAAATAATACACATTTTTTAAAATATAAAAACAGGATTAAACAGAAAAAAAATTTCAATACTTTTTTTGAGGAAGAATTTTCAGGCGATTTCTCATAGTTATCTTTTTCATCCTTTTCAGCATTCTGAAAATAACAATAAAGTTAAAAAAAAAAGAATTTAATAAATAAACGACACAGATCAAAGATTTATTTCCATACTTTTTCATCGAATTCATTTTTCTGGGGAGATTTTTTCGGTAACTTCATTGGTTCAGTTTTTCTTCTTTTTACAGAATTTTCACTCTCTGAATTACCCTCAATTTTCTGAAAATTGAAGATCAATCAACTAATTTTTCACTCTTCACAAATGTAAGAGCAAGTGTAAAAAAATTTCATTGATGAAAAAGTTGATAAGAATTTCAGATAATGATTTAAAAATCATTATGAGACGTTGATTAATCAAATCATAGAGTTAATTTTTATTGTGCCAAAAATTTAGTTAATGGATATCTGAATTGTCATTATTTAATATCCATGTTATATTTATTTTCATACTTTTTCGTTGTATATATTTTTGTGGGGAGATTTTTTTGGAGATTTTGTTGCTTCAAATTTTCTCCTTTTTTCAGAATTTTTGTTTTGTGAGTTACCCTCAGTTTTCTGAAAATTGAAGTGTGATGAAATATTTTCAAAATTCAAAAACAAGAGTTGAAAAATACAGTAAATAAGAAAGTTGAGAAAAATTTTAGATAATGAACACAAAATAATAGAAAATGTTGATTTATGCATATTTTGATAATCTTTATTTAATGATAATCCATAAATTCAATATTTATGTGTATTGACATATGATTTTTTTTACATGATGTAATTTTAAAAAAATATTTGAAGTTTTTTAAACATTTTAGTTGGTTTCAAAGTATATTTTATGACACTTTTTATTGTTAAAAAAAAAATATATATATATCAATATACAAGTAGTTGATATTGTAATAGATAATGTGTCACAAATGAAAATAAACCATTAGTAAAATATTTCATTATTTTTTTTGAAAAATGAGTTATTGACGAGTTACGAACAAATAGTGTTAATAAATTTTTATAAATATAATTGAATTATTATATTTCATTACTGTTAATTTTAATTCAATTTTGTTCTACTTTAATTTTTTCTTATGAATTTATTATGCTTATTGTTTCTAAATATTTTTATTGATCAATAAATAACTACAAATAATATAGTTAATGATTGTAATAAATGTAACATTATGAAGAATTTTGATGTAATTGAAAAATTCTATTAAACGATTTTCATTTTATTGTAATTCTATATATAGGCAATAGTTTATAATTTTATTTTTAACATTATAACTTTTATAATTCAACAATAAAAAAGAACTATTTACATTGTTTTTTTAATCCATAAAAATGCATAAAATACTATTTCAGAAATGAAACAGCAACAAAATTTATTTTTCAGATTTTATTTTTACCATTATAACTAATGAGATTTAACTATAAAAAAGTGTAAAATTTTACTGTTTTTTTCATTTAGTTTTTTATGTACGAAATTCATAAAATATTTTTTGAAATGAAAAAGTGAAAAAATTTGTTTTCGAGGACGTAAAAAAACTTTGTAGACTCAAGAAAAATATTTCGAAATATTTTGATGTAATTAAAAAATTCTATTAAACGATTTAAATTTGATTTTAATTCTATATATAATAAATAGTTTATGATTTTATTTTTACCATTATAACCGTTGCAGTTCAATAATAAAAAAAAGAACAAATTTAATGTTATATTCAGTCTAAAAAATTCAAACAATATTTTTTGAGACAAAATTTATTTTCCAGATTTTATTTTTACCATTTATGACTAATGTAATTCAACAATAAAAAAAAACAAACAACTTTTTTTTCAGTATATGAAATTCATAAAATTTTATTTGAAATGAAAAAGCCAAAAAATTTGTTTTTCAGAATGTAAAAAAATTTGTAAACTTCAGAAAAATATTTCGAAATATTTTAATCTAATTGAAATATTCAACAAAACAATTTTCTTTTCATTTTAATTTTATATATAATTCATTGTTTATGGTTTTATTTTTATCATTATAACTATTGCAGTTCTAAAATAAAAAAAGAACAAATATTACTGTTATTTTAAGTCTACAAAATTCATAAAACACTTTTTGGGAAATAAAAGAGCAACAAAATTTATTTTCCAGATTTTATTTTTTCAATTATAACTAATGAGTTTCAACGATAAAAAAGAAACAAATTTTACTGTTTTTTTCATTTACTTCAAAAAAATGTTTAAACTCAAGAAATGTATTTTTAAATATTTTCATACAATTGAAATATTGTATTAAACTATTTTTGTTGTATTGTAATTTTATATATAATTATTAGTTTATGATTTTTTTAATATTATAAGTATTCCAACTCAACAATAAAAAAAGAACAAATTTTACTGTTGTTTCAGTCTAGAAAATTCGTAATATATTTTTGAGAAATAAAAGAGGGACAAAATATTATTTCCGAATTTTATTTTTACTATTTACAACTAATGCAATTCAACAATAAAAAAAACAAACTTAACTTTCTTTGCAGTACATGATATTCATAAAATTTTGTTTAAAATGAAAGAGCCAAAAAATTTGTTTTTCAGGATGTGAAAAAATTTGTTTTTCAGGATGTAAAAAAATTTTCTTTTTATTGTAATTTTATATATAATTAATTATTTATGGTTTTATTTTTATCATTAAAACTATTGCAGTTAAAAAATAAAAAAAGAATAAATTTTACTGTTATTTTCAGTCTACAAAATTCATAAAATACTTTTTGGGAAATAAAAGAACAACGAAATTTATTTTCCAGATTTTATTTTTTCAATTATAGCTAATGAGTTTCAACAATAAAAAAAAAACAAATTTTACTGTTCTTTTTTTCATTTACTTCAAAAAAATTTGTTAACTCAAGAAATGTATTTTTTAATATTTTCATGCATTTGAAACATTCTATAAAGCAATTTTCATTTCATTGTAATTTTAAATATAATTAAGATTTTATGATTTCATTTTTAACGTTATAACTATCGCAATTCAACAATAAAAAAAGACTATAAATTTTGCTGTTATTTTCAGTCTGCAAAATTCATAAAATATTTTTTTAAAAATGAAAGAGGGACAAAATTTATTTTCCAGATTTTATTTTTACCATTTATACCTAATGCAATTCAACAATAAAAAAAAACTTCCCTTTTTTTCAGTACACGAAATTCATATAATATTTTTTGAAATGAAAAAGCGACGAAATTTGTTTTCCAGAGCGTAAAAAATAGAAATATTCCATTGAACAAGTTTCTTTTCATTGTAATTCTATATATAATGAATAGTTTATGATTTTATTTTTATCATTATAACTGTTGCAGTTCAAAAATAAGAAAAGAACAAATTTTACTGATTTTAAGTCTACAAAATTCGTAAAATATTTTTTCAAAAATAAAAGAGCTACATACACAATTTGTTTTCCAGATTCTATTTTTACCATTATAACTAATGAGTTTCATGATAAAAAAGAAACAAATTTTACTGTTTCTTTCATTTATACTTCAAAAAAATGTATAAATTCAAGAAATGTATTTTTAAATATTTTCATGCCATTGAAATATTTTATTAAACTATTTTCATTTCATTGTAATTCTAAATAAAATTAGGAGTTTATGATTTTATTTATAAAACTATAAGTATTGCAATTCAACAATAGAAAAAAGAACAAATTTTACTGTTCTTTTCAGTTTAGAAAATTCATAAAATATTTTTTGAGAAATAAAAGAGCGACAAAATTTATTTTCCAAATTTTATTTTTACCATTTGTAACTAATGCAATTCAACAATAAAAAAAATTCTCTTTTCTTTCAGTATACGAAATTAATAAAATATTTTTTGAAATGAAAAAGCAGTAAATTTGTTTTCCAGAATGTAAAAAATTTGTTAACTCAAGAAAAGTATTTCGAAATATTTTGATGTAATTGAAATATTTAATTAAACGATTTTCATTCCTTTGTAATTCTATATAGGTATAATTGAAAGTTTATGATTTTTATTTTTACCATTATAACTATTGCAATTCAACCATAAAAAAAACAAATTCTACTGCTATTTTAAGTCTAAAAAATTCATAAAATATTTTTTCAAAATTATAAGAGCTACAAAATTTATTTTCCAGATATTATTTCTACTATTATAACTAATGAGTGTCAACGATAAAAAAGAAACAAATTTTACTGTTTTTTTCATATACTTCAAAAAAATTTTTAAACTCAAGAAATGTATTTTTAAATATTTTCATGCAATTGAAATATTCTATCAAACTATTTTTATTGCATTGTAATTTTATACATAATTAAAAGTTTACGATTTTTTTTTAATATTATAATTATTGCAACTCAACAATAAAAAAAGAACAAATTTTACTGTTATTTTCAGTCTACAAAATTAATAAATATTTTTTAAGAAATAAAAGAGCAACAAAAATTATTCTACAGATTTCATTTTTATCATTTATAACTAATGCAATTTAACAATTAGAAAATAAACTTCTCTTTTTTTCAGTACACGAAATTCATAAAATATTTTTTGAAATGAAAAAGTGACAAAATTTGTTTGCCAGGACATAAAAAAATATTTTTTATGTTGAATATTTTTCGAAAAGCGACAAAATTTGTTTTCCAAGACGTACAAAAATTAGTAACTCAAGAAAAATATTTTGAAATATTTTAATGTTATTGAAATATTCTATTGAACGATTTTAATTTCATTGTAATTATATATGTAATTAATAGTTCATAATTTTATTTTCAACATTTTATAGTTAATATATGAATTAATTACTTAATTAAATATTTTTAATAATAAATATTGTAATTCAACAATAAAAAAAGAACTGATTTTTCTGTTATTTAAAATCTAAAAAATTCATTAAATATTTTTTGAGAAATAAAAGAGCAACAAAATTTATTTTCCAAATTTTATTTTTACCATTTACAGCTAATCCAATTCAAAAAAAAAAAAAAATTAAAACCCCTTTTTTTCAGTATACGAAATTTATAAAATATTTTTTGAAATTAAAAAGCGAAAAAATTCGTTTTCCAGAATGTAAAAAAATGTATAAACTCAAGGAAAATAATTCGAAATACTGTAATGATGCTCACAACAAAACTTTTCAGAAAATTGACAATCAAATTTGTACATTTTTTTACCCTTTTTGGAGGATGCTTATATTTGCTGTGATGTTGAGAATTTTTTTGATAGCAACGTTCACCGAATAAACATGGAATTCTAGAATCGTTTTTGAATTCCTTTTTCAAATCTTCATAACTTTTTCCGTCCATTTTTTGTGTTCAAGCGTTGATTAAAGTGGCCTTTACATGGAGCGACGGGCGACAGCGATGGCGACAGTGACAATCGCCAGCGACGTCAGGACAACGCTAGTGACGATCTCAGCTGATCGCAGCGTCCACTGCGCAGGATTTCTCTCTCGAGAAATTCTCAGCGATAATCGCTGGCGATTATCGCTGTCGCCGTCGCTGTCGCCCGTCGCTCCATGTAAAGGTACTTTTAAGGTTATTTTACAAATAAAAACAAATCAAGAAATGAATTTTCGCAAGATTGACGTAACGAATTTGTTGTGAACGTAAGTTTCGAGTTGGAAATGCAACAATTTGCAACAATATTGTACGATTACAATTACTTTTGGCGGGATGTATAACTACGTCCTGAATTATTATTCAACGTACACATGATGCTCGCATTGTTTTGATCCATGAAAATACGCCTTTATATCAGCTGTTCGAGAAGTTGTCTGCTATAGTTGACCAGCTCAATAAAATAAGTGAAATAGTCGCTGAAAAATCACAAACATTGATAAACATTTCCTAAAATTCGTGCAAATTCCGGGCGTGATTGATTTTTCGCACGCATGTGGACAGTAGCTATCCGAAAAATAAGTGAATGCGTGCCTGTGAACCAGAACGAGTGAAAAATCAAGGCAAACAGTAATGTCAATCTACAATTACTCGCAGAAACCGTTCCAAACGGTGCCACCGGAGAAGGGCAGTTTTCCGCTGGACCACGACAACGTCTGCAAGGAATTCATGATCAAATACATGCGCTGCATGCACGAAAACAAGAATGTCATGAGCTTTTGTCGCCAAGTCAGCAAAGATTACTTGGAGTGCCGCATGGAAAACAACCTGATGACGCGAGAAAAATGGTCTAAGCTTGGATTTCACGAAAAAGACGCCGTCGATACATCTTAATAAACGAATCGCTGTAGAAAGTCGCAAAGAAAAATAAACGTTTTTAAGTGATTGTCGGACTTTGAGGTTAGTGTTTTCGGAAAACCACGTATACTGCTCGTGTTTTTGGTACAAATTTTTTCGATTTTTCAATTTCATCTGTAGGTTAAAAAAAGGTTTCCAGACAAATCACATCGGTTATTTTTTGATTGCCCCTTAAAGTTGATAACTCGGCAGGTCAAAATGGCGGACAGTGGCTGATTTTTTCGTCGGATTTTTATAAATTCCAAGTTTTGGATAATCAAAAATAATTTTCCGAGGAAACTTAAAATTTGAGAGAAATTTTCGTTTTTACCTACCGAAAATCTTGTTTTTTGAAATTTGTGTGACTGCGAAATCCAAAATTTCCAAAATTTCGTTATTAATACAATTAAAATCTTCATTACTAATTATCCTTAAATAAACTTTTTTTATAATTTAAAACTTAACGCAGATTTTTCATTTTAATTTTGCAAATTTAAATTTATTAAACCTAAATTTTCCCTATTTTTTTGGAAATATTCTGATGATAAAATTAAATTTTGTTAAAGCACAAATTTCAGAAAAAGAAACCAATATTAAAAATCTGAATTCCAAATCACTTTTGGAAAATTCGTTGTTATTTAAATACTGCTCATTTTGATATTAGAATAGCACATAAATAGTTAAACATTGCAATTGTTATTTGCACTGACACTAACGTTATACAGTACATCATAGAATACAAATATACTTATGTTGATGTGTTCATGAAAATGTATGTCTATAAAAGAAATAGAAGCTGAAATTTTTGTAGTTTTGCAGTTAAGAAAACAGACGTCATATAGCGGCTCACTCTAGCTATTAAAAACAATATTTTGAAGATATTTTAAATAATTTTATAAGTTCAACCTTTCTGATTTCAAGGTCATAGCAAAAGGGTGAACATTTTCGAAAAAATATCTTACTTTATCCTAAAATATGCATTATTGCAATATTTTTATTGATACAAAATTATGAAAAAAATTAAGTGTAAGAAAATAGCTTGATAGTAAATTTCAAGGTGAAGAAAAAAAAAGTATTTTCAAAACAGTGAACTTTATCAAGAAACAGTTTTTCAATTTGGATTCCCAAAAAAGCTTCTAACAGGAAAAAGTTGTTCGATCATATTTGTATATAAATACAATAGCCAAAAAAGTACAATACATTAACAGACAACGTCATTGAATTTTGAGATGATCATTTTATGATGAAAACAATTTGGTTTTACCAATAGCAAAGTAACTTTATCTTTATTGAAAACTCAGACTGACACGTCTTTTCCGCAAATCCGGAAAAAGTAATTATCTCGATATCTATTGAAACGAAAAATAAACAGTACCATACATCGACAAACAACGTTAGATTGTTGATACATAAATAATATATTAGGTCGTATATTGTTAATAGCAAATGTTGAAAAGTAGCATTGCAGATAACCCTATAATTTCAAAGTTCGCCAGTTGTTAAGAATTGAACAGTTTATACATCTTATTTTGTACAAAGAAACAAAACTCAATTATCACAAATAAATCTATTGTCGATTCCAACGTCACACTTGACTGTTCAAAACCGTGCGTTGTAACGACTCAACTTGTAACTGCCGTACAATAACCAATCCTTATCGCGACATTACATATCAAATCCTCAAACTGAGTAACAAAGACTTGAATTCCGTGTTGTGGTGTCAATAAGACAGCGGACGAAGCTTCTGTAGTCTAGGGGAAAAAGTCGATTTGTAGAAAAATAGCGATGTCGTCGAAGAAAAAAGTTTTGGTGGGATGCACTGGCAGTGTGGCGACAATAAAACTGCCCTTGATCGCCAAGAAGTTGTGGGAGTGCGACCTCGAAGTGAGGGTCGTGGTGACGGAGAGGGCGAAGCACTTTCTGAAGGAGGCGGAACTGCCATCAGGGACTCAGGTCATTTCAGACACTGTGGAATGGGCGGCTTGGCAGGACCGAGGAGACCCGGTTTTGCACATTGACCTGGCGAAATGGGCGGATTTGTTCCTGGTGGCCCCTTTGGACGCCAACACCCTGGGGAAACTGGCAAGCGGGATGTGCGACAACGTCCTGACTTGCGTCGCCCGCGCCTGGGACACCAACAAGCCACTGCTTTTCTGCCCTGCCATGAACACGAGGATGTGGAATCATCCCGTGACTGCTCCGCAGGTGAGGAATAGTCTATTATTCTGCGAGTTGAAGGTGGTTGAATGTGGTTGATGTTCCAGACTTTTGAAATTGAATGGAAAAAATTTGTATGAATATTTTGGATGAAATGGTGTTTCAGTCGGGAAATGGTTGTTAGAGTCGTCATCAATATGTGTTACTTTAAGCACAAGAAGTACATTTTCTGAAGATTTTTATAAATTTGATGAGATGATGATAAAAGAGAGAAAGGGATTTTATTGATCTCAGTTACTTATTTGTGATTGTTTTTTCTACGTTTTGACAATGGTTGACTTACACCTGATATTTGTCAATATCAATCACTTTTTGAGATAGAAGAATTTAATACTACTGATCCTGATGAGGACCAGATAGAATATAAATTGGAAATCTTTATTTGGCTCTGTGTGTTCATTACACCGTTTTATTTATTATGGTTATTTCTTTTTTTTCGTTTGATTTGAAATGTTTGACACTTCAGGTACGTCTTTACTTCTTGAAATATTTTAATTCTGATTTTAATAGTCATTTTCGTAATCGGGAGCTAGAGCCAATTTTGGCGAAGCCGTAGGTTTTTGCCCGAGCCAGAGGTGAGGGTCAAAATTGGCTGAGCCAAAATTGGCGATAGCTCACGATTGTGAACAATATTTTTCATCATGATAGCCTCAAAGTCACGTCAAAATGTCAGTTTTGAGGCTAGAGTGATGAAAAGATGATTTCGTACTTCCATGAAGTTGTGTTTATGTATCTGAAATTGGATGTTCTAGAATTCAATAGATTTTGAAAGTTTGAATGCATTTTCTTAGAAAATTCATTTACAAAGATTTATGGTATTAATTACTTTTGTAGTATTTTCTGGTTTTTTAAAAATAGATTTCTGTTAGTTTTGAACTCTATGTGCCTGAAGTTCTAAACGTTTAAAATTAAACGAAAAGAAAAAATATAGAAATTCCTGATTTCTCGTCATGGAGAAGATTGTGTTAAATATTTTTTTGGGGACTATAAAGTTTGCTGTTCTGACTGAAAAGTCCTAGAAAGAAGCTGGAAAGTTTTTTTTTCCTGAAAACTCGTATACTTTTCTTTCTCGTTAAATTTTCAACGTTTGGAACTTCAGGTACATTGAACTTTCATGCTCTAAAATTTGAAGTTGTTGATAGTATTTCATAGACTTCTAGTACTTTAACTCTCTGAGAACACATGGGGTTTTTTTGACCCCAACCTCGAATTTGGTCCAAAATAACTTTTAACTGTTTTGAAATTGGCGGACCTAAATTCCTTCTTTCTATAGTAAATGGACCTGAGAATAAGGTAAGACTCTGTCCTTGTACGGCGGGACGTTCAGTTTTTGTTAGTCATCATTCGAAGTTAGAGTGGGGTCATTCTGACCTCAGTGTGTACCAAGCGTCGGTTTTATCAATTTTTTACGAGTAAACGTATTGATATAATTTACTATATTTTGATATTCTAACTGTTCGACAAAGTTTATTTATACCTAATTTTTTCACTAATTTTAACCTAATTCACTCTTCATGCTATAGAGAGGCAACATAGCATATAATCTGTAGAATGGAGTAACTTATTTATTGTGAGTCACAATCGATTTTTTACATGTATTTCGACTTTCGTTCATTAAAATGATATAAAAACAAATTTTTCGTATCGATAAATACATTTTGATAAAATTTTAGCGCAGAAATACTAGTTTTTTTATGACCGAAAACCCCACCCAGTCACCTAGCGAAATAATAGTAGATTTCGTACTCGGAAGCTATCGCCGATTTTGGCGAGGCTGAAGGTTTTATCCCGAGCCAAATTGGCGATAGCTCACGAGTGCGAACTGTATTTTTCATCACAATAGCCTCAAAGTCACGTCCAAATGTCAGTTTTGAGGTTAGAGTGATGAAAATATATTTTTTTAAAGTACAGTCAAGTGCTATTTTTTTCATTATTTGGTCACTCATTAAGAGTAGACCCTCAAAATTTTAGTGAAATATACTGGAAATTAGAGAAATACTGATTTTTTCCGGCATTTTTTTTAAATGAAAATCAATTAAGCGGGTCGCTTAAATCACATGTAATATTAAAAATACTATAGAGGAATATACCACAGAATTTTTTCAAGCTGATCGCATCAGTTGATCAAAAATAGTTGTCAGTCAAAGTCGGCTTGGGGTCAAATTGACCCCATGTGTTCTCCGTGATTGAAAAAATAGGTGTGGTCGCGGGGGGTTCAAATAGAGTGAATTTAAAAATTTTTGTAGTGCCTAATTACACGCTTTGAACGATTTTTTAGTGTTTTCATAAATTTCTACTATATAGATTTTTATAATTCCAAGCTCTAGGATTTGAGGTTTTATGAATTTTCAGTATTTTTATAGATTTTCGGAAAAATAATATTCTCTAGAAATTTCAATATTCGACATTATTCTAGTGTTTTCAGTATTTTTTGAATTTTCTAAGTATTCATAGAGTTTTTGAAGATTTCCTACTATTTTCATAGACGTTTTTATAAATCACTATATGGATCTCTAGAATTTGATGTTCTAGTATATGAAATTTTATAGATTTCATATAATTTTTTCAGAAAAAAATTGCTCCACATATTCTTGGCATTTTACATATTTTTAGTACACTCAGTATTTTTCGTATTCATACAGTATTTATAAAATTTGAAATGATTGCTGATATTTTTATGGATTTTTATACAGCTTATACAATTCAAGGTTTCGTAGATTTTTAAAATTTTCATGAATTTTCGAGAAAATTATTACATAAAATTATGACCGCCGTAAAATTCTGATGTTTTAGTTTCCATTATTATTTCAGGAATTTTGAAGTATGTACAGAATTTTTCAGGATTTTGATATATTTTTGGTATTTTTACGTATTGCTTTAAAGATCATTGAAAATATCGTAAAAATATTTAAAAGTCCTGGAAGTTACCATATAACCCGAAGAAAAGTATAATTTTCAACTTCTGCTGAAAAATTTTTTCGTTTACTTAAATAAGTGTTTAGTTAAGACAAACAAATTATTTTTGTCTGTAAAATATTTTTTGTTCCGACAAACAAATTCAAATCAGCAGATAAGTAAATTTTTTTGACCGAAGCAACATTTGTTATGGTGTAATAAAATTTGCTTGTATCAACTAAACATTCAGTTAAACGAACCAAATATTTAGTTTATCAAATATCGACCATACGTTTGTTCGAGCGGTTCGAGCCAGCAAAATCTGTTTTTCAGTGTGCAAAAGCGTTCAGTTACACTATAAAAAGTCAATCTTATTTTAAGGCGGAAGTACCTCTTGAGGTCGAAAAAAAGTACTTTTTTTGCGATTTATTTTTGGAAAACTTAAACGGTGCACACAAAAACTGATATCATTCATATCTAGGGCAATATTTCAAGATAAAAAAAAAAACTAATTTTTTACATTATGTTAAATAAAAAATTGATTGACTTTTGGTTATTTCCCGAAAGTCGTGTCGCCGCTGACATCGAAATTGGCGTAAAAGATCCTGGCCATAATTTTCATCTGAAATCATGAAACCAAACATTTTTTTACTCGAGAGGGTTTTTTATCCTAGATAAACTACCATCTTTGCAAAATTTTAACATTAACCTTGAAAATCTGGGTTAAAAAAAATGTTTTTTCTTGCAAAAAATTAACCACAGATTTTTATGGTTAATGTTTAAATTTCAAATATTGTCTGAAATTTAGTCCATGTTCAAATTTATTTTCAAGCAAGCAAGTCTTTAATCAAGAGGTATGTCTTGAATCAAGAATATTGTCTTCAAATTACGACAAATCTAAATTAAAGATAATATTATTTGAATTTCAAGTCGTGCCTTGCTTTTGTTGCATCTTAAAATAAGATTAACTTCTTAGAGTGTTGTTACTGTAACAATGAGAGGTAATAAATACTTGTTTAACATTGATAATTCTTTCACTCTAAAAAGTCAATCTTATTATTTCAAGACGCAAGAAAACTAAGTTACGACTTGAACTTCAAATATTATCTTAAATTTATTCTATGTTGAATTCATTTTCAAGCAAGCAAGTCTTAAATCAAGATGGTTTGTTTTGAATCAAGAATGATTTCTCAATATAAAAGATAATATTTAAATTTTAAGTCGTGCTTTGATTCTGCTGCATATTAAAATAAGATTTAATTTTTAGAATGCAGTTACTGTAATAGTAAAAGGTAATGAATAATTGTTGAATATTGATAATTATTTTATTCAAAAAAGTCAAACTTATTTTAAGATGCAACGAAATTAAGGCAGGACTTGAAGTTCAAATACTATCTTGAATTTAGTCCATGTTCACATTTATTTTCAAGCAAGCAAGTCTTAAATCAAAAGGATATGTCTCTAATCAAGAATAATTTCCTCAAATTACAGCAAATTTAAATGTATGGTAATATTGAAATTCAAGTCGTGCCTTGATTTTGTCGCATCTTAAAATAAGATTAAATTCTTAGAGTGTAGACGCTAGTAACCTTAATTTTGAGAACTTGAAGTGTCTTGGAAAATTCTCGACACAATAAATGTAGGTTATCGGCTTTTGATCGAACGGCCTTAGCGAAGCCTTTGAAATTCTCGACGTCGGTCTATTGGTGCCCAAGGTTTTTCATTTCTTTCATTTATTTTCTTCTTTTCTTTTGATATTAGGTGGCCTTGCTCAAGTCTTGGGGGTACAAAGAGGTCGGCTGTATATCGAAGACACTCATGTGCGGCGATAGCGGCATCGGGGCAATGGCTGAAGTGGACACTATTGTCCAGGCGACTCTGAGATCCCTCGACCACTGGAATTCGCATTCATACTCGCATTCACCGCCCCACGAACGGCGCTTCTGACATCAGGTTGAGTCTTACAAGGACACCCAAAGAACCCCAAGATCGGATACTTTGTCCAGAACCCACTCGTGGAAGTAGAAAGTCAATTCCTCGATCTATTTCCATTTCTCATTTTTGGATTTTCAAGTTCTTAATGTGTTGTAGTTGAATACTTTAAACCTCTAATTTTAGGATTTTACAATTTTTTGTAATCAACGAAATTTAATGTTTTCTTGAAAGTTTCTTCTGCATTTCGGATTTCTTGAATATTTCCTCAAAAATTTTCGAGAATTGCAAAACTTGGTTGACGCTTAAGATGATGCTTCTAAAATTGAAGTTTTCCGGAATTTCATGTGAATTTAGAGCTTTTTTATGAACGTGCACAGATTTCGTTTCCAGAATTTTAATGGTTCTTGGAAATTTTTGGGAATCCTTCCGAACTCATGAATCAGAAAATAAGTTGATTTATCATTGCTCATCGTGCATGGGAGTGTATAATGTTCAATTTTCTATGAATATATTTCTAATTTTTACTCGCGGTTGTTTGTTACTTGCAGTTTTGCATTCGATGTTGTAAAAGAATTTGTTATACCGAGGAAAAAGTTAAGAGAAATCAGCCGATTTAATGTGGTTTGTTCGGTTCTGAATCGATGTGCTTTTGTGTTGAAACACAGATTTGTAATGATGGAGTATATATAATAAATATGCACGTTGTGACTGTTTAATTTTGAAGTTATTGATTTTTTTTCGTTCAAAATTCATGAGATTTGCAAATATGAATTAAGTAAATCTAAAATTCGCTTGAACGAAAAAATTTGGTGAAATAAAAATAAAACAATCATGTGAAAATTTCGAGTTGTATTATCGTGGCGTAATACAAAAATTTGCTCAAGAATAGCATACAAATCTTAGAAATACATTAAAATACGTTAATCAGTTTTCATCTCTCGGCTTAAAAAATAAACCCACATACAATTTTAAGTACGTGATACACATGAAAATCAACATCGTTTCCCATTCGAAGATACAAAGTTTGTCGCTACCTATGCTAAAAAGTTCCACTTTCGACCCTAGTAGTAAAAATACATATATTTCCCATAATGCCAACTATTTGTTGTTCAAAATTATGTACAAACACGCATAAAATATTCACAATCTGAAAACTTTCCATGTTTCATGTAAAAAAACTTAATATCACTTTTTCAAGGTCGATTTTTAAGTTATAGCGATTGAAAAAATTTTATTTTCTTGTTGGTGGATTATTGGATTATTTCCTTGTGCATTTGTCACTATGTACATCATTTTTCATGTATATACAGTTTGTGTGCACTGAAAAATTCTTTATCTTATGCCAAATACGTATAGAGACATTATTAATAATAAAAGTCCGGGTTTAATGGATTCCGATGAAGATTGGTAAACGATGATCGGTGATTTTGGGAGTATTCCATCGATGTCGTTTGTTTCGATCTCTCGAGGGCAGCCCATCCAAACAGGAGCTGAAAATTTCGGTTTTTCGTGGGCAACTTTCATCCTCAAATCGTCGAATTCCCAAAAACCTTTATCTTTGAAGAAATAGGTTTTACCTGAAAAATTAACAAAATTTGTCATTAATGTGCATTATTTTATAAAGTAATTCACTACTTTCTACAAAAATTTGTGAGAAAAGTCGTTAAATATCGTTTAAATAATTCAGAAGGCTTACAAGTCAGTTAAAAACTACGATCAATTTATTATTATTTTATTATTCACCATTTTTCCATTGGAAAACAGCATCTATATTATATCCAACTCCAGCGAACATGCTCATGTCTCTGGGATAGTCCAATTCGACATGATTTATGGATTCGTCGAATCTGTACAAAGAAAATTATTTGAACTGTAAATTTTGAGAAATTCCTGAATATTTTTTGTTCAAATGAAAAATTCTAGATCTGGTTACAAAAACAAACATTTTTCAAAAGCATAGAAATCAAAAATTTTGATTTTTCACCACTTCGAAAATGACTTTCTTTATAAACTTGTAGTTTTCAGAAAAGGAAAATGAAGGAAAATTCACCTCCAATACATTGTTCCACTGAAAAAATAGGTTTTACTGTTGTAACCCCAAACCATAGCTCCATCGATTTTCTTCAAACTTTTCGGCAGTCCCAAGGTCATCAGAACCTTCGGATAACCAGGTTCTAAAAAGTTCGCGTTGAACACGTAGTACAATTGGCCCACGAAAATGACGATTTTTTTGTCTACTCTCTCATAGATCGCGTCAACATGGTCTATGTCCCTCGGCAGATTGAAAAGACGATAAATTTCGGCAGGATATCCTTCGTATAAGCCTTTATCCCCAATTCTCCACAAATACTGCAATGAAGAACATAGAAAATTTCATTCTTTTTGAGCGTTTGGCTCTCTAAATCTGAAGCAGTTGATTTTCACTGATTGCCAGTTGTCCTAGACTGTTTCGAGTGAACAAAATTCGTCCACTTGTCAACAAGGAGATTTAACTTGTTAAATTAGGACGACTCGGAAGCTACTGTAGTGCAAGAAAGATGCATAGAATGATAAGTAAATGAGAGGAAGAAGGACGAGAAGAGAATGCCTTCCGAGTAGTCTTAATCAATTTCACTGAACAAACAGTTATGTGGGTTCATTGTTCAAAATATTGCATTTTCGAGTGTTACAAATTTAGAGAATCTGTTCGATTTGTTTAGAGATACCCTTATAACTATGGTTTCAGCAACCAAATCATATTTGGTAAAATATGGACCAACCAAAGTTTTGGATGTGAAAACAAAAGTCTTGTTCATTTTAACTACAGTTTTCGTTACGAAAATGCTATATTGGTAGTCATAATAAAAACTGTGGTTCTCATAACCAAAACTTTTGTTGTCATACCTAAAAATTTGGTTGATACATATTTTATTAAATGGTTGTGGAACCAAAGATTTCTTTCTGAGCAGGGAGAATTGTTAGGGACATCAAAAATTCCTGGAAAACGCGGAAAAATTACACTAGTTTACAAATTTGAACTTTTTTTTCAAGGATACTGATTCTAGACTGATGAAACTTTATTCTAAGATTTCTGAGTGAGAATAACGTTCAGTTGAAAATATCGAGAAAAAAAAGAATTGAAAAATTTGTTCCAACCCAATGAACAATGAAGGATAAGTTATTTTTTTAATCAATATTTTTTGCAGTTGATTGTAGTTTTATGTATATTATTCGTACGTTCTCGTAGTAACTTCCTTGTACATAGTTAATAGTAGTTTCCTTGTTAATTTTCGAAAGTTGACATATATTTTATTTTTTCTCGAATTTTTTTACGAAAATTGGTGTTTTCCAAGAAAATTACGAAAACAGTTGTTTTCGCATGAGTTTTTATCAGTTTTCACGTCATCGGATTACAAGAAAATGTCGTGTAATAGGAACTTTACATGGAATTCAACTGTAATAGTGAGTATCTTTCGAGAAAATTCTGCGAAAATGCTTTTGTGAAACAACCATTCGTCATTGCCTAGGAAACGGCAATTTTCGACGCAAAAAATTGACCCGAAATAGTCAATTTTCAGGAAAAAAAAGTTTTTTGTGGTGTTTGAAACTCTTTGTAATAAGTTGTGTTTCTCCGTTGTTTGACATACGTATACAAGTAATTCCACGTAGTTTTTTACACCAAAAAAATTTTTTTTTACTTTTTATGCATTTTTTAAACAATCCCTGTTTTTATATTCCAATGTGATACGCGAAATTTACGAGCTTCAATTTATTGAAGTTTCAAAATAAAACAAAATTCAACTTCTGGAAATTGCTTTTGAACTATTTATAGAATCATGTGTTAACTCAATAAACAATCGTCAATTTTTTAATGATTTTTTTACTTACTGGTCCTTTGAAAATAAAGGTTTCCCCGCGTATGACGCTGATCGCGTCATAGCTCGTGTCACATTTGTCAGGAACTTGAGGCATGTTGTCTCTGGTGGTCGGCCACCAATGGTGTTTCGGTTGTTGAGGCGTCGACACTGGGCCAACAGTCGTAGATGTTGTATGGTGTTTATGAGGTTTTTGCGGAGTTTCTGGTCTGTAGTTGGGTTTTCGTGGATAGTTGTCTTGTCCCGATCCCGATTTATCTTATTAATACAAAACACATTTTTCAACATATGATTTTTAAGATATCTGAGTTTCTATCTCAAGTCTAAAATCCTGAGTGTATCTAAGTCAAGGATATGAAGCGGTAAATTTACAGGTGATTTCAAAACCGTAATTACGAGAAGAAAATTTGTGTAAAATAACTTTGACGGTCAGAATTATTCTGACGGTCAAAGTTGATACACAAACATGACTTAGAAAAATGTGGAACTCACGGTACTATATGTTTTTTCGTTGAATGTATATGGAATAATGTTTAAAAAAATATAATTTTCAAAACAATTAATTATGTAATTAGAACTGTACCATTTTGTTATTGCGATTTATCGTTACATTGTCATAATCTTGAATCTCGATATTTCACAAATCAAAGTTTTGGGCACTGTTTGGTGCTATCTGACTGCACCATGAGAAAAAAACATTATACTTTCTACATAAAATATTATTAATTAAATATCAACATAAAATATTGCTATAGTCAAAAACCAAAAATGAGTTATGGTTAAACGCTCTCGAATATTGCACTTTTTGATCAAAATTTCTCTTATTTATTATATTTATGGCAAAAATAATCGCCTAATTAAATGTGCTTTTTAATCTTAAAAAGTACAATGTTTTTTTCAGCGTTGATGCGTAGATGAGAAAGATTCCGTAAATGAATAAACAAATTACTTAATGAAAATGTGCTATTGATTAAGAATTTTCGTTCTGTTTTATAATTTTCAAAAAAATTTCATTCTGTCTACAAGTCAGTTTTCCAAATATTTTACTTTTCATTATAAAATATTGTAATTGTGGTTTGAGTTTAGAATATTGCACTTTTTTGATAAAAATCCCATATTGATTCTACTATATTCATTGACAAATTTTGAACTAAAAGTTTTTTTAAATAATCCAAATATTTGGTTGGTCAAATAACGACCAAAATTGGTTTTTCAGTGTAGGTGGAAAAAAAACTAAGGATCAGAACCAACTTGTTCGTGTTGGATAACGTTCTGGAGTTTGCCGAGGTTTATCGTTTGGTAAATGTTTCGGCCTCAAAGTTGGCCTTGTCCACCATGGACGATAAGTTGTTCCCGAAGGCGTGTGCGGTGGTGGGCTATGTGGGACAGCCGGTATGTTCCCCCACAGTCTTTTTTCTGGAGCACCTGCAAAAAGTATTAAAAAATACGAGGGAATTTTAATAACGTTTAGAAAATGGTGAAATGCAACTCGTAACACAAGTTCCAGTATTCTATTTGCTTTGTAAGCATGTTTACCCAATCGGCACGTAATCTTTCAGAAACATTTGTAAGAGCTTTCGTTTGAAATATTGCATTTTTCAGAAAGGTTTCAGAAGTCTTTCTAAAAGTTGTACTGAAAGCTTTCTAAAATCTGAAATGGCCCCCAGAGTTTCAGAATTTGGGTTTCAGAAAGCATTTAAAAATCTTTTCAAAAGCTTTCAAACATCTTTGTAAAAGGTTTCATACATCTTTCATAATACTTACAAGAAAAAAAAATATAAATACTTTTTTTAGAAGATTTTAGCTATCTTTCGGAATGCTTACAAGAAACATTACTGATAGATACCTGAAAAATCTTTCGTAAGGTTTAAGCCAGGTTTTAAAAAGATTCTCATCTTCATAATCGGTACGTAATCTTTCAGAAATATTTGTAAGAGCTTTCATTTGAAATATTGCATCTTTCAGAAAGCTTTAAAAAGTCTTTCTAACAGTTTTGCTGAAAGCTAAAATGTCCGCTATAGTTTCAAAATTAAGGTTTTCGAAAGCCTTTAAAAATCTTTTCAAAAGCTTTCAAACATCTTTTTGTAAATGTTTTGATTGAAACGTTTCAGTTGAATGCAATCAAAAATGGTAATACAGTAACATTCATGAGAGAGTTTTTTCGTTACCTTACATGAAGGTTTCAGCAACATTGCTAGTGAAATATTTCAAAATATATATTTCAGATGATATTTCTATAGAAATCTTTTATAAGAAAAGTTATAAACACATTTATTACATCCTTTGATAGAAACATTACAAACGAAAGCGTACTGAGAGCTTCTTGAAACATTGTCTGATTTTTGAAAAGCTTTTGTGCCGATTAGTATGTTCAGTTTACGTCCAATGAGGTTGCAAATTTGTGCAAAGTTTGAGTAAACGTTTTACATGAATGGTTGTTGGTATAAACTAAAGGTGAAATAATGTGAAGATTATTTAAGACTGTCAATGATTCTGTGAAAGTCGGAAACTGTGTAGGATTTCAGGGAATATATTCGTAGTTCATTTATGTTTTTATATATATTATATCGAAATATGCATGATAATTGTTTTTCATTTTTTGATATAATCTGAAAAAATTTAGCGGTATTCAAAAATAAAGACAAATAGTGAGTCTGAGAAGTTTTTATTGAATTTGAAAAGTTTCAAGTGGTTTGTATTATGTTTGTAAATTAAAAAACTTAGACGAAGGCACAGAAAGTCTGTGCTCTGTGCCGTTACGTAGAACTACGTCAACAAGTGACAAGTTTTATCTCAAAAAATACCTCCACCAATTAAATTTAATTAACTTAAATCGAGCCTTGTAATCTATGGCCCAATCAATAAGTCCCAAATCCACAAGGCCCAAATTGTTTGTGGGCCTGATAAATTGGGAACCTAAAATTTGGGTTTCACTATTTAGGCCCAATCCAGATGGCCCAACAATAATTTGGGCCTGAATCCCAAATTTCATGTTCCCAATTTATCAGTCCCGAATTCACAGGGCCCAAATTATTTTCGGGTCTGATAAACTGGGAGTCTGAAATTCGTTACTCACTGTTAAGACCCAATCCAGAAGGCCCAAAATAATTTGGGGCTGATATATTGGGAACCTGAAATCTGGGGTTCACTATTTGGGCCCAACTCAGAAGACACAAAAATAATTTGAACCTTTATGAATTCGGGACTGATAAATTGGGAACCTGAAATTTGGGGTTCACTATTTGGGCCCAATCCAGATGGCCCAAAAATAATTCGGGCCTGAATCCCATATTTCAGGTTCCCAATTTATCAGTCCCGAATTCACAAGGCCAAATTATTTTCGAGTCTGATAAATTAGGAGTCTGAAATTTGGGACTCACTGTTAAGGCCCAAAAATAATTTGGGCTGATATATTGGGAACCTGAAATCTGGGATTCACTATTTGGGTCCAATCCAGAGGACCCAAAAATAAGTTGGGCCTTGTGAATTTGGGCCTGATAAATTGAGAACCTGAAAATAGCGGCTCACTATTAGGGCTCAAATTTCGTTGCACTTTTTCGTTGCAGGTGCATAGCTTTTTACCCCCCCCCCCCCCTACTATACCAAAACGCGGAGAAAGACGTAGTTCTACGTCAAAACTTTGGGGACTGTCAATAATTATGAAAAATTCAAAAAACTGTAAAATTTTGGTACGAGTTCATAAATTTTGTGATTATGTTCAATTTTACATGATAGTAGTTCTCCTTTCATTTAACAAGTATCTGAAAAACTTGAAAAGTAATCAAAAAGTGCAAGAAATGGTAATGAATAATTATAGAAAGATTTCGATAAAATTCTGAAAGTTTTAAATCGTATGTATTACGTTCAGAATTTCCGAACAGTTTAAAAATATATTACAAATTTTGGAATGTAAATATAATTTTATAAAATTTGTGAAAATTGAAAAAAGCTCTATAAGCTTTGTAAATTGCGTTCATTATCAATTACTATATACTTTTGAATTTTCTTCATATTTTTCTGGAATGAAAAGTCCTTTGCCGCATTTCACAAAACTCAAAATAAAAAAAGACATTCGAGTTTGAAATCTGAGAAATCTGATCGGTTATAACTTCTAACTCGAATATCTTTTTTGATTTTGAGTTTTGCGAAAAGTGGCAAAGGACTTTTCAACTCAAAAAAATATGAAGAAAATTCAGGAAAATTTTGGTACGTGGTTTTTATCCCCACTCCTCGTAAGAGAGCGTTTATTGTTTAAATTTCAAACTTAAATAACTTTTTCGATTTTGAGTTTTGTAAAAAAGAGGGAAAGGACTTTTCGACTTGAAATTCAAAAAGAAACATGTGGTTTTTCTATGTTATGGTGATTTTATAACCTGTTCAGCTTATTCTACTTAAATCTCAAAAACTTAAAAACCATTGAAAGATATCCCTAAATTTTATTCAGTTACACAAATTTCTATGTAATTTAATTTAGAAATTCTGGAGTATTTATGTAATGTTTGAAATTCAAAAAAATTTCAAAAATTATAATTATCGTAAAAGACGATAGAATTTGAAAAATTTCTACGATTTAGAAAAATGTTTATGAATTTCGTAGATTGTGCAAAATTTTAAAAACTGCGGAAACTGCGTAACATTCTTAAAATTATGTAAAATAAAAAAATGTTCTATCGCACGAAGACGGTCGATAATTTCGAACATTTTCAATACAAATCTATAGTTTTAAGAAACGTTAATAAATTTTGTGAATCATGAAAAGTCTTGACGATTTGGTCAAACTAAAACTTGTAAATTGATATGTTTTTGCATGGGCCACTTTACAGTCATTCATGTTTGCGGCAACAAGATGTATCAATCATTTGTACATCTTTACATATATTATTCTCATTGTGGGTATTTTATTGTCTGACGTACGAAGTATCATTCATTGCACATTCAAAGTCAAATCATGTATCAGTCAAAGAATCAAAAAATAACGTGGTATCTTTGAGTTTTTATGGTGTGATCATCGTTGAACTTGTGAATGTGCTTTGAATGAGTATTTTTTGGGCCAATAAAGGCGTTGCTCAGTTTCATTCATGAAAGCGTCATCAATGCATCATCAAAGCAGCATCATAAATGTACAAACATTGCACATTCATTCTGTCAGAATTTATATATTTTAGCTAATATTTTTTTTTTCAAAAAACCTCGAGATGATGCATCAATGATTCTGCAATCATTGAGAGGTAGAAGGTAGGCTAATTGATTGTTTGACCTTCGAAAAGCTGCGTTTTATAGTCGAATTAGTCTATGATGCTACAATATTTGCAACATAGCAAATTGCGATTTCGGTCAATCATGATGCAGCATTGAACGTGAAAATATGTCAGCATTGTCAGCGGCAATGTCATCTGGGTACTTACCGTACATTTGCTGAATTCCTAGTCTGTCATCATCTGGCAGTTCGTAATTAGTGCTAATCCCCTGATACCAAGGGTACATCAGTGCTCCACGGACGGAACTGTGCGCCAGGCCCAAAGAGTGCCCAAACTCGTGAGCCGCCACAGCGAATAAACTAGTACCTATAACAAATAAAAAATGAACCGTTATTCCAGAAAATTACGAAATCCATCCGAATTTTCACCGCCACCAATCGATAAACGTGAAAACCAAAAACTACAAGTTCTATGAAAAAATAAAAGTTATTTCGTTTTATTTAAAAAGAGTGTTGAACAGTTGAAGTTGAAATTTCGAATTTCGAATGTTGATAAGTAAGAAGCTTTTGTCTCAAATTCGTACAAAAATATCCTCGTTATGGAATTCATGCTTGCTTATTCATCCAAGTTATTTTTCTTACTCAGACGCTCTTACATAAACAACGGAAACGCCAAATTTCATACCATAGTTCGTTCATTGTGATTAATTGAAATTCCATTGGTACCTTCATTTTCGTTTCCATCGTCCTCCAATAACCACACCTCTTCCGCATCGAAATGGGCATCGCCGCCTCGGTCTTTACCAGGAAAAAAAGCATGAGCTAAAATTTGTCCTCGGCCATCGAAGGGATAACCGTCGCCATGATATCCTCTAAAACGAGATTCATGTTAAAATCATAACAATAAACGAAATTCGTGATAAGTATTTACCTTTCAAATGAAATTTCAATGTCAGCACGATTGCCTTGGATCTCTTGGAAGGTCAGCTTTGAGTTTCTGGCCCAAAGATCCAGTGCACGGCCGAGTGCCCTGCGCACACGTGCACTCTCGAGACCACCATTTGTTCTTAAGCTACGTAAAAAACAAAGAATTGCAAAATTCGGATTTTGGTATAGATTCTAGAAAATGTACTTCAGGAGTGAAAAGGTATAATTTTGAGATTGATAGAGAGCTAGAGCCAGGCGCGTAGACAGAGAGGGGTATAAGAGGTTCAAACCACCCCTCAAATCAGGGTAAAATTAATTAGTATTTCATGTAAAAATTAAAAAAATAAGAATAATAAAACAATAACAAAATAATGCGTTGACTTGATAATGATTTTTTTAAATAAAGTAACCAATAAATACAATAATCAAAAAGAATAGAAAACATATAATAATAATATGTAGGAATAAAATGAATGTACGAAAATGTTGAAAATCTAAGAAATTTTGAACTTTGGAGCTTCGAATTCTAAAATTTTTCAAAAAACCATTTCCCGAAAATTTTTTCTGCCTACACCCCTGGCTAAAGCTGACCATTTCCAAATCTACTTGAGAGATAAAAAAAAACCTTCAAATATTGTTTTGATTGTCTTTTTGTTACTTTTTTTTCCTTATGAAATATATTTTATGTTATAAATTATATGAAAAAGGGCTTTCGGGATAACGGATTCGGGCAAGTGACCTGTAATTGATTTTATAATTTTGCTGGAGAAGAATTTGTTGTCGAAGGCCTTAAATTGTTTTTTAAAATGCAGCTATTGGGAAACAAGTTATATATATATACGCATCGAGCAGTTGATGTTTGTTGTCGCTCCTCCTTCGTCCCACGAAAGTTGCTGCGACTGCATTCGCTCACTCAAAAAGGTTGTGATGACTGCTAAGGTCCTTTACTTGTTGGACAAGCATCACACACAGGTTGAGTGAGTTTATGAAGTAGCCAAATATTGTCGTTTCTTCAGTCCGTCGTTTTTTCGTTGGGAATTCAAATTAATGTAACATTTTTCCTATATATAATATTATATTTTTTAATGAAAAAAAAGTTCCTTCTCCTCTCTCCAATTCAAATGTTCGATTTTTGACTTTCTCAAATTTGAATTTTCGAAATTACGAACGTGCAAGTTTTTCAATTCCTGGATTTCCTGATTTCTAAAGTTCTTTGAATTACGGAAGTTTATTGAATTTTCTGAGTCTTCAGATATTGATCTAAAAATGTACTAATAACTCGCGGATAATAACTTTAATTTTCAATTGAAAAAAAATTAATTTCTTCATCATAAAAAAGTTTCATTTAGCAATGCGAATTCATGAAAAAAAATTATTATTTCGAAATTGAGAAAATTTTTCCAAATCAAATTTTGAATTTTTGACTTTTTCAAATTTGAATTTTCGAAATTATGAAAGTACCAATTTTTCAATTCCTGAATTTCCTGCTCTCGAAATATTCCATTTAGGTTCTTTGAATTACGGAAATTTATTGAATTTTTCGATTCGTCAGATATTGATTTTAAAATTTGCAAATAACTCAAGGAAAATAGTTTTAATTTTCAATTGAAAACAAATTCATTACTTCATCATAAAAAACTTTTATTTAGCAATCCGAATTTATAAAAAAATAAATATATAATATCTCGAAGTTAAGAAAAATTTTTTAATTCAAATTTTCAATTTTTGACATTCTCAAATTTGGATCTTCGAAAGTTAAATGTTCAAATTTTTCAATTCCTGAATTTCCTAATCTCTAATTATTCCATTTAGGTTCTTCGAATTTCGTAAACTTATTTAATTTTCCGAATCTTCAGATATTGATTTCAAAATGCGTTAATAACTGAAGGAAAATAGTTTTAATTTTCAATTGAAAAAAAAGACTTTCTTCATTATAAGAGAGTTTCATTTAGCAAGCCAAATTCATAAAAAAATAAATATATATATTATCTCGAAATTGAGAAATTCTTTCCAATCAAAATTTCCAATTTTTGACTTTCCCAAATTTGGATCTTCGAAAGTACAAATGTCAAAATTTTTAAATTCCTGGATTTCCTAATCTCTAATTATTCCATTTAAGTTATTCGAATTACGGAAATTTATTCGATTCTCCAATATTGATGTGAAAACGTACTAATAACTTAAGAAAATGTTTAATTCAAAATATTTATCCAACATGGAATTTACAAGACTTAGATCCCATGTGTTTGAAAAATACACTGGGCCCGTAACAACGCGTTCGCATGAATTACATCTGGCCTTCTGCCAGTTGATCCACGATTTGCCAAACAGTTGCTTTATAATCTATACTAAACGACTCTGGGGACTCGGGTTTTAATTACATACAATCGATGCGATTCAGAGCGTTCGACCTTTTATACGTGAAAAATTATTAAAAGCATGGGTGTCGCGAAAAAAAGTTTTTAGTGGTTTTTTCAATTTGACTATTGTTTCAGGGGATTTTGAAAATTCAATTTTAACGAATTTCCCTGAACGTTATTACATTTTCACTTATTGAAATTTAATACATATCAAGAAATTCAAAAAAATGACGAGATCTAATGATCAAATTTTTTTAGACTCGAATAATGAGGTTTTTTTAAAAATTTAAAATAAGGAAAGCGAAGAAAAATTTCAAATTTATTTTCGAAGTCTATGAAACTTGAAAATTGAAAAACGTGCAATTTTTTCTTGGCATTTTTATTTCTAAACCCAAAATTAATTTAACTACAAATGAATTCTGAGAAAATAAAATTCAAAAAATTATTGATTTTTTCAAATCATTTCTTTCCAATTAAAGTTGATTTTCGCTCGTTTATAAAAAAAAGCTATTTTTAAAAAGCAAGCAAGTTGATTTCTTCACGAATATTTTTAGGATTGTGAAAATGCGAAAAAATTTCATGAATAAACAGTGTTCGATGCGTATGAAATGTGTTATACTCTGATAACTTTAATTTTTTAGTGCCATTTAGTTTCATGGAGGCGTTTCAATGTGAGAGGCGTGAATCCTTATCGCGTAAAACAGCTTCCTTAATGATTTATTCGCTTGAGACCTTTTGGTTCGTTGGTAATTTGTTTATTTATAATCAGCGATGTGGTATTATTGCCAGAGGTGGATGCAGAGGCGGAATTTCTCAGATTAAACGCCTCTCGAAATTTCAAAAAAGTTTTGGACTTTTGTATTCAAAACGAGTGTAAATTCAAATATAAAACTTGGAGATCCTTATTGTTCGAGCTTCATAATTCTTGTTCTTGTACAACGTGGGAATAATAATAAAAATAAAAAAAAGTTTTTTTTTTTAAATAAGAGAATTTGAATATAGAGATGTAAATTTTAAAATAAAAACCGTTGAAATTTTGATGTTTTATGAATTGGTTTCTATGAAAGATTTGTTATTAAAAAATGTAGAAATTAAAAGTTACGAAAAATTCGAATTGAAATGGCGCGAGCCGTCACTAGTGATAACGGTCACTATCAAAAACGTTATCTTATGTAAGAAATGGACAAAAAAACTCTTCTTCATCATTTTCTGAACGTTTTTCGAATAATATTTTACAAGTTTGTTTGCGGAATTTTTCAAAGCAGTTTTGCAAAAGAATTTCCATAAATAGAGCGATATGAAAAATGCATTATGACTGTTCACTTTGAAATGCATACAATTTAATACGATCTAGCATAAAATTATTGTTTAAAAATGAAAATATTAGTCCGAAAACTTGTATACAGAAATCCCAGTAATAAGAACCTTATGAATTCCTTAAAATCTAAATTTTTTATGAGATTCAAATTTCCTTATGAAGATTTCATAAAGAAATTATGGGAAATTGCAATAAAATTTAATATACAGGGTGTACCAAAATCTCCGCATCAAAAAGAAATCCAATATTCCTTTTTGAATTTCAAGTCGAAAAGTCCTTTACCACTTTTCGCAAAACTCAAAATCAAAAAAGATATTCGAGTTAGAAGTTTCGATCAATCAGATTTCTCAGATTTCAAACTCGAATATATTTTTAGATTTTGAGTTTTTTAAGAAGTAGAAAAGGACTTTTTTACTCAGTAAAATATGAAGAACATTTGGTTACAATTTGGTTCGTGGTTTTTATCTCCACTTGTCGAAAAAGCGTATTTTTGAGTTTTGTAAAAAGTGGCAAAGGACTTTTCGACTTGAAATTCAAAAAGGAATATTAGATTTCTTTTTGGTACGGGGATTTTGGTACACCCTGTATAATAATATTGATAATGATAATGGAAATCTGTGAAATACTAGAATTTTACGTCGGTAATAATTTTATATTTCTGGATAATTCATGAAAATTCTGAAAATATATGAAACCTTGAATCGTAGAGTATTGAATTCTGGAAAGCTGTATAGAAATCTTGAAAAATACCAGCAATTATTTCAAATTGTATAGAATACTGCAACAATAAGAAAAATACTGATTGTGAGAGTACTAGAAATATAAAAAATGCTAGGAATTTGTGGAGCTACTTTTTTCTGAAAAAATTATAAAAAATCTATAAAACTTCGTATACCAGAACATAAAATTCTAGAGATCCATAAATAGCGATCAATAAAAACACTAGACATTATGAAAATACAAAGAAATCTTTAAAAACTTTAGGAATACTTAGAAAATTTAAAAAATACTGAAAATAATAGAAATCTGTCGAATACTGATAATCTAAGAAAATATAATTTTTCGAAAATCGATAAAAAATACTGAAAATTCATGAAACCTCAAATCCTAGGGTTTGGAATTCTAAAGATCTATATAGAAATTTATGAAAACACTAAAAAATCGTTTAAATCGTGAAATTGCTACAACAGTTTTAAAATTTACTCTATTTTAAAAGTAATAAAATTCTGAAATACCGATAAAGATACTGTTTTTATAAAAATTCGTGAAAAAACTGAAAATCTGCACAAATCAGAATTCTAGAGCATTACATTCTAAAAGCCTATTTGTAGCAATTTTATGAATTAATAAAAGTATTTGAAAATACTAGAAAATCCTGAAATAATTGATAAATATCACATAAATCAAAAAATAATAAACAGATTAAAAATATGTAGAATATCGAAATTCCACATAAAAAAAAAATTTTCCTAAAAAATTTTTAAAAACACTGAAAATCATTATTAAAACTCGAATGGTATAGCATGAAATTATAGAAATATAAATATAAATCTATATACATATATGCCAGAAAGTCTTTCAAAATGCCAAACCCTAGTAAAGTCACTCAGAAATTTCATAGAAATTTCAAAAAAAACTATGACATTTTAATGAAAGTTGAAATAAATCGTAATTTCATAAAATGTAAGTAACTTACTTAGAAAATAATGCTGCAAAAAAAAACATAACTATTTTTTTCAGCAATATTTAGTACGATTTACCGTTTTATAACTGTTTAATTAATTTTTTCACGTACTTTATTAAACTTGCAAATCAGCTTACTTTGGGTGATTCAGGCTCCATCATGTCAAGTACAACGCATAAATAATACGTTTAAAAAATGACACATCATACGGATTCCCGTTCATTTTCCCGAACACAGTTTCCCGACAGTCAATTTTCCTGACGACATTTTTCCCGACAAACATATTTCCCGACAATTTTTTTTCCAACAGCACTTTTCCCGACAGACTATGTTTACGACAAAAATCCTATGATTGAATTAAGTCATATTTTTCCCGACAGACTGTTTCCAAAAATAAAAAAAGTTTACTTTTTTAAATCAAAGTAGACAAGCTTCTACAATAAATTTTTATAGCCAAAAAATTCGTATCAAAAATAATCGTTTAAAAAGGGCAAGGAAAAGTTTATCCAAAAAAAGAAAATATAGGTATAAGAAACGGTCACATAAAGTATTTCTCAAAAAAATGAAATCAAAAAATCAAACTGTGACGTTTCGAAATAAAATTGGCCAGGAATAATAAACAATGGTTGCCTGGGAACTTTTAAAAAGTAATAATATAAATTTCAAAAAGAAAAAGAAATCGATTCAGAATTAAATACATATTTTTTTTACTCTTTTATTATTATTTCTCAAACAACAAAATATTAATAATTGATATATTTTTGATTATGGCATATTTTTTCTGAAAAATATTTTCTTAGGTTTTTTTTCTAACATTCATTAGTTCAAAAACTTTGTTGCAGTAAAAAAATTTAAAATTAGAAAAAATTTTCATAAGGAAAAAAATTATAATTTATAATTAATTATAAGATATTAAACTATAAATTAAAAGTTTTAAATTAGAAGAAAAGTTCATTAAGAAAAAAAATGATAAATTTTGAAAACTTTTTAGAAAAACTGACTCAGTGCCAGTACATTCATATAAAAGAATAGAAAAGCAGTGTCGGGAAAAATGTTGTCGGATAAATTGTTTGTCGGGAAAAGTATATCGGGAGAAGTGCTGTCAGGAAAATTTTTGTCGGGAAAAGTGTTCGTCGAGAAAAAGGTCGTCGGAAAAATTGTCTGTCGGGAAACTGCTTTCGGGAAAGTGACCGGGTACCCATCATACGTTTAAAGATCGATATTAAAAATAAAAATTAATATCAACAAAAATTATTATTAAATAATGTTATCATTGATGTGAAGATTATTATTAATAATACCTACATATATTGCATTATTTTACAAATTTTCAATAAATTAATATGATAATATTGATAAATTAAAATTTTTTAAATTAATTTAAAATTAATAATAAAAATGGTATTAAAAAATGATTTATGATACGCTTAAAAATGGTACATCATGTCGTAAATAATACACTTAAAAAAAGATAAACTTGACCAAATATCAACGAAAAAACCAGTTACTCTTATCTGCAGCCTTTTTTCTCTTGTAACTTACTCATATTTGATGAAATTGCAAGTTATTTCCCTCGAGGACATGTTAATGTAAAGTTTAGATGCTAGTCCTTCCTCAAGTTGATGTAAACTTTACTAACTCAATTAGTAGGTGAGTGATTCATCATCGAATTAGTGGAATTCCACAAGTTAGCTAAAGAAATAGTCCAATTCTACTACATAAATTAGTGATTTATAAGTTTACCTTTCAATTAGTGACATTTTTGAAACTACTAAACAATTAGTGAATTTATTACTAATGTGATTAATGATTTTTTCACTAACCACATTTGTAATTTCAAATTTTACTATTCAAGTAATAGAATTTTTTAAGTGACCAATGAATTAATAGATCCTCACTATTTCAAAAAGTAACGATCAAATAAGTAAAATTCAATATAATATGTGACTGAATATTTAGTGAATAATGTATATATGGAATAAAGTAATTTTTTATGTTATTTTTTAAACAAATAAAACTTACTAATTCAATTAGTAATCTAAAATCACTATTTCAATTAGTGATTTTTCACTCATCTTTAGTGGCTCACTTTCCTCTTTTTCAATTAGTCAAATTCGACTAATAATTAGTAGTTTTCTATATATACACAGTGGACACGATGATTACAATAGTTTAACGTAATTTGTTTACGTAAATTGTTTACGTAAACATGTCTACAAGGGTTGAATTTTCATACAAGTTCCATAGTTTTCAATTTCAGCCACTTTACTATGTAAACTTTTTTTGGACTTTTGAGTTTCTCAAAACTCGCACAAATTTCTCGATGAAACACCCAAATCTCCATCCAAAAATGAGAATTTTCCGAAAAACTCACCTCCACGTAAGATTGAGATGTCGCCATTGCTGACCGTGTATAGTAAAGCGCTTGAACCGTTCGGACGTGCCTTTTTCGTACCTGGAATCCGGTATATCCGGTAAACCACAACGCCGAGCTTTCATGAGTTTTTCGGTCTTGGCATCGATTTTGCCAGTCTCAGGAATGCCACCGTATCTCTAACGAAAAAATGGGGTCAATTTGACGAAATTGCGTCATCGCCTAATTGTGCGTTTCGCAATTCAAACGAAGCTTTTGGCCTACTTGCAACGTTTTTATAGCTTCTGCCAGCTGCACTTCGTCCATAAGATTTCCAGTTTCCAGTCCACTATGAGGCAGGTATCCAAAAGTCATGAGGTAATTTTGCTGTGACAACACAAATCGAAATCATCAAAGTCTTATCAAGAAACGAACGACGCCCAAGGTCAGAATTCAAATTTTCTTTTAATTAACATGTGATATTTTAAAGTTGATGGAAATTTCCTCGAGGTTTTTGTATTATAAAATAGCACAAAGAGGGTTGAATTCCGACCCGAGTCGTCATCGCGAAATGATTCATGATTTTCCGTCAAACTCACGGCTTTGTCGTCAACGTAGAGCGTGGTTTCCGTGCAACGAACGAAGAAAAAAATTCCCAACGTTATGCACAGCATCATTTTCATTGCCATTTCCATCGCACCGACGGAAATTCAAGTTTTATTATCAAAATGATGTACCGACATCGTCGTCGCATTATGGATTGAAGAATGTCCTCGCAGTTAGTGCGTTCAAGTACGATTTAATGAAGAGGACGTTTTGGTGCATCTTCGATGACGTAGGCGTAAAATACGGTTTTCGCGACAATGGCATTCTGGGGATTAGCGGATGACCTTTTTTTCCAATTGTCCGAGGTTTGGAGCTCGCGTAAATGGAAGACAAATGGGGCTGGGCCGTCGAGGGGGTAAAGAAATGGCCTCAACATGACCTCAGTGTCTGACTTTCATTTGTCATTATGAGGGAGACAATCATCAGATCATCTCATGCGCTTTTGTTAACGATACATGTGACTTTCTGAAACAGAAATTTTAGGGTCTCGTTTTATATTTAGTTTTGAAATTTGTAGCAGTCGAAATTTCACAGTTTTAAACAGTGAAATTGAACATTCATTTTTTTGGGGGACTAATGCATGACACTATGTTCAATAATTTGCATCAATTTGACTTTCTTTGTGATACTTAGACATCATTCAAGACGCAGTATAAAATTTTTAAATGACAACAGAAAAAAAAGGATTTGCTGTGTCAGCAATAAGATGTGCTGTTTCAACACAACTTGATAGAACGAATTTTTTTCCAGCAGTACTTCCTAAATTCGAAACAGGGAACTTTAATGACTATTTGAGAAGTTGATTTCAATAGACGAACAGTTGTTTCAACTGTTTGTTCAGTTAGAAAAACTGCCAAACAGTTGTTTACACTGATTCATCCAATGGAATTGATCGATTCAACTAGTTAAATCTACTGATTGACAAGTGGACAACTTTTTTTGATTTGAAATAGTAAAATACGACTGACAACCAGTGAATATCAACTGTTTCAGATTTAGAGAATAGCTTTTTTTTGTTACTTAACAAATCTTTTTTGCTTCTAATGCGATGGAATTTTATGAATAATGATTGTACTCTGGCAACAAAAAAGATTTGTTGAGGAAGCAAAAAAATTCGTTCTGTCAAGTTATGTTGGAACAGCGTATTTTTTTGCTGATACAGCAAATCTTTTTTTTCTGTAAAATATTTTTAGAACTGAGTTTGTTGATCAGAAAATATAACTGATTTTCGATAGAATCATATAAATAATGCAATCAAATTCTTGTACTGATACAGTAGAACAAAAAATATTAAAAATTTTCTGGGAATTGTTGATAATAATCTTCATAAGTTAGTAGGAATTTTCGAGGATTACCTGAAACCGCAGTAAATATTCTTTAGAGCATCAAATTAAAAAAAAAACTGTTTATTCTTCATATGTATACTGCTAGTAATTTTGAAAAGTGTCGAAAATTTCTATCAATTGCCAATTTTTAACAATAAAAATCCATAAATTTCCTAATGAGAAATAAAGATAATTCTGTATAATTAATTTTTGTAGAAAATTTGTTATAATTATAAAAAATTTTCCACAAAAACATAATTTATTCAAAATTTCACAGCGAAATCGAAAAACGCATGAATTCTCAAGAAAAAAATTTAGTCAAGAAAGTATTAATACGTATAGTTTAAAACCAATCAAGTCAGAATTTCAAAATATTTTCTGTAAATGAGGATTCACTGGACTATTTAACATCCAAGTTTTTCCAAAATTGTAATGATTTTAATAGAAACTCTGAATTTCTTA
Organism: Platygaster orseoliae; assembly: GCA_030522825.1. Taxonomy (NCBI): domain Eukaryota; kingdom Metazoa; phylum Arthropoda; class Insecta; order Hymenoptera; family Platygastridae; genus Platygaster; species Platygaster orseoliae. The sequence continues at coordinate 8,096 of JAPYZL010064687.1, read as the reverse complement.
CTGTATAAAAGTTTTTCACAATTTCCTGTATTTTATATGAATTTTTATTTAACCTGAATCTTTTAGAATTGTTTAAAAACTTTTTCGTGATTTCTTGAACTGTTTAAAACAGTGAAATTTTAAACGTATTGTGAATTTACGCTTTTGGTATTTTTTTGGAACTAATGCATGACACTACCTACATATATTTTACATCGTTCTGAGGTTTTTTGCAAACATAATTATCTAATTATTGGACATTACTCAAGAAGTGGCATAAACTTATTAAATGAAATATTTTCGAAACTAAATTTATTGTTCGTAAAGTATAACCACGTATTAATAGATTAGAAAATTGATTAGAAAATTCCGCAGTCAAATTTTTTCTCTGATACAGTTAAAAAAAAAATACGAAACTTTTCAGTGAATCGCTGATATTATTCAAAAGTTACTAGGAATTTTCGAGAATTACCCGAAATCACAGTAAATTTTCTTAAGAAAACATTTTTAAAAAAATTGTTTATCCTTCAAATGCCGTAAACTGCTAGTAATTAAAAAAATTTTCAAAAATTGATATCGATTACAAATTTTTGACAATAAAAGTCGATAAATTTTCTAATGAGAAATAAAAATTTTAAAAAATGTTATACAAAAGTGAGTTTATTTTAAATTTGACAGCGAAATCAAAAAATGTATGAATACTCGAGAAAAATAATTTTTAATAAAGAATTATTATCACGTGTAGTTTAAAACTAATTAAGTCAGAATTTCAGCATATTTTTCATAAATGAGGATTTATGAAGAATAAATTTAAATTTTTAATGATTTTAATTGAAAATTTGAATTTCTTACTATGTTTTCCACGATTTCCTGCATTTTCTATGAATTTTTATTTAAGCTGAATCTTTTAGAATTGTTAAAAAAATTGTTTTAATTTTCTTGAACTTTTTTAAATTTCTAATACTTGCAATATGCAAGAGACATTCAAGATAAATAGAATTTGTCTATTGGACTTTACGAGAATTTTTTGAGTTTTTATGATTATCTGAATTTTCGAAACGTTTAGTAATGCATTTTTCCAAAATTCATCAAAATTTACTCGATTTATGAAATTTTTTGTACATTTAAAAATATTTTCTACCCAGTTCTACTTCAACTATCAGATCACCCAATCGTTTTTAAATTTTTAATATAATTTTCAAGTTTTTCCGAAGTGCCCGAAATTTTTATTAGACTTTTAGCATTTTTGTAGATTCTAGCTTTTCTTTATAATTCACTATATAAGTTGAAACAACTTTTTAAATTTTTATCTTACAACAAGATTATTGTTCAAGAAGAAACTCTTCTGGAGCTAAGATTATTTTTATTTTTCAGGTAATTTTACTCAGAGTTCTGAATATCGCTCAACTTTAAAAACTTACATGAAACCATTTGTTACGTTCGCTAGATTTCAGTAAGTACATTATTGATAACCTTTACTTATTTCACTTTTCGTACATTATTATTTGAATTTTCAATTTTTAATCATTCATTATCATGACTTTTTTCCATTTTCACATAGAATAATAATTAATTTTCAAAACTGTACAAACTGAGAATAGTTCTCCCACGAATCTGCTTCTGCTTGATCTGCTCATGTTAAAATCACCTTCTGATTGACTCGCTCTAATCGTTCACAACTTTTTGAATATCGCTTTAACCAAGAAACGTCAAAGGAAAAAATGGGTTCCCGTCCATTTTCCCGAATGCAGTTTCCCGACAGTCAATTTTCCCGGCAAACATTTTTCCCAACAACATTTTTTCCGACAGCACTTCTCCCGACAGACTATGTTCACGACAAAAATCCTATGATTAAAGCAAGTCATATTTTTCCCGACAGCACTTTTCCCAACAGACTGTTTCCAAAAATAAAAAAGTTTTATTTTTTTGTTCAAAGAAGACATGCTTTTACTGTAAATTTTATTATTTTGATTATTTGACCGTAAATTTACATTTTTTACGTATTTGAAAAATAAGTATTTAAAAAAAACTTTTTATCTTGAATTTTTTCACATTGAAAAATATTACAAACATTGTTTTGTCTATGAGTTGAAAATTTTTCAAAAGACAATTCTATGCGCTAAAAATTAGAAAAAAAAAATGAAAAGTTATGGAAACTTTTTAGAGAAACTGAATCAGTACTGGTATATTCATATAAAAGAATATAAAAGCAGTATCGGGAAAAATGTTGTCGGGTAAATTGTTTGTCGGGAAAATTGTCTGCCGGGAAACTGCTTTCGGAAAAGTGACCGGGTACCGAAAAAATGTCTCGAAATTTCAGGGACTATTGACTTTTCTCGATTTGACTGGTATTTTACGACACCCTGTATATCGAGAAACTAGGCATGGCTTTGCCTGAATTTAATTTTCGGATCAACTCGAAGCCGTAGGAGTCAATTGCTAGAGGAAGTCAATGATGTTATTAAAAGGAAATTATGTCGCTGTTGACGTCTGTATTTTATTCATCGATTAAATTACTGAAACGAGTTTACGCAAGTATGAGACACACACTTGCCACTGCTGTTCCAGTGGAAATCCAATTACGATCGATGCTAAACATGAAGCAAATGTCCCCTAACAAATCCTTTCTCGAAGTCAACTTTTTCCCTTCTATCGATTTATTATCACATTTTTTTTTAAATTAAAACAAATATTTTAAAACTGTTTATTAATCCAAAAACCATTTGGGAAATTCGATTTGAGAAGTGCTTCAAATGACTTCATTCTAAAAATTGAATCTTATTTTAAGATGAGATAAAACCAAGACACAACTTGGAATTTAAATATTATTTTACGTTTAGATTTTTCGTAATTTGAGGAAATTATTCTTGATCCAAGACATATCCTTTTGATTTAAAACTTGCTTGTTTGAAAATAAATTTGATCATTGACTTAATTCAAGATACTATTCCAACTTCAAGTGGTACCTTAATTTCCTTGTATCTTAAAATAAGATTGACTTTTTTGAGTGAAATAATCATCAATATTCAACAAATATTCGTTGCTTCTCATTTTTACAGAATAAAAACATTATAAAAATTTAATCTTATTTTAAGATATAACAAAATTAACGCATGACTGGAAGTTCAAACATTATCTTAAATTTAGATTGGTCGTTATTTAAAGACAATATTCTTGATTCAAGACATATCCTTTTGATTTAAGACTTGCTTACTTGAAAATAAATTTGAACATGAACTAAGCTCAAGACACTATTTAAACTTCAAGTCGTGTCTTTATTTCTTTGCATCTTAAAATAGTTTTGATTCTTTAGAATAAAATAATTATGAATATTCAACAATTATTCATTACCTTTTACTATTACAGTAATACCCCTGTAAAAATGTAATCTTACATTAAGATGCAGCAAAATCAATGCACGATCTAAAATTCAAATATTATCTTAAATTCTTTAAACAATTGTTTAAACAAATTTAAATTCATTGTATGAAAGGAATTAAATTTAATAATTATTGTAGAATAAATATATTTGAGTTTATTTTTAAAACTATATTATTTTATTTATTATAATTTTAAATAGGGATTGAATTTCAAGTCGCGTTTTAATTTTGTTGCATCTTTAAATAAGATTGTTTTTTAGAGTGTTTAAAATCTATAATACACGATTTCAGACACGATTTTGTGACAATAGTTCGGAGCGGTTCAGTCAATCGAAAATTGAAATCATTCATGCATTTACATTACTCACTGGGAATATGTATACGTACATACATTTAAATACATTTTGGTGTCATTCACTGCGAGATCTAGAGATTTCACGTTTCAGTGTCGCCGTTAAAAAAAAGTATCCTCGATTTTTTTTCAGAGAAACGATAATTTTACGCTCGGTGAGTCAACCTCAATCAGAAAATTTCCAAGATTTATCAGCGATTCTCACGAGAAATGGCCACATTTCAATCAGCGAAAATTCCAGGCAATTGTTCGCGATCTTTGGAGTATTGATAATTTTTTTAAATAATGCAGTGTAAAGATGGTGAAAAATTTGGGAAAGAAAATTCTGGATGGGTAAAATAGCCAAGAATTTAACACTAAGATGCATGAAGTTATAAATGAAACTTTTTACAAGTTATGAAACGTATCAACGTTTTCTGAAATTCTGGATTTTTACTGAATTATCGAAATTATTGACCATCTAACGATAAAACGTTTTTGGATTTCAAACAATTTTGATGATATTACTAGGGATCTTGCTTTTTTTTAAGTGTAATTTTTTTACTAGTGGTGAAGAATACATCGTATTAAAACATATTATACAGAAATTTCAGTCTTTTTTCGGAAAAAAATCGATAAAAAAAAAGTTTGAAATGTGGAAAAATTCAAACGAAATCTGTGCGAGGCCAAACGTTTCTGATTGGCTGATGTTCTCGCGGTCGGTTGTGACGTCACGTGCCCACCTAACATACTATGTTATCGCGTATACATACACTGCAGAAATGTATGTGAATGTATGGTTATGAACTTTGTTTTGGTGGGTGCGTGACGTCACATTCGCTCGTGTGAATTTAGGCGCGATTCTATCGTTTTCAGCTTTTTGGCGGGACATTTGAAAAACGCATTTCACTTCATTTATTTACTCAAAGAAGAAGTTTTTAGAAATTAAATGACATTAATTTTGTGTGATATTGCGATATAAGCTTGAGAAAAAAAAATAATTTAAAAAGTATGCAAGGTCCCTAACAAAATTTGCAAGATTTTTAATATGGTAACAACTTTTTGATGCTTTTGGAATTTCATGAAAAATTTGTTTTTTAAAAATAATAATTCATAACTTTTTATTAGAAAATGAATTTATTATTTTGCATGTTTCGAAGAAATAATATATAATAATAAACACAATTTACTTAGTTGATGAACATTTTTCGAAATGCTACAGGGTTTTCGCGATCATTGATAATCTTGAACATGTTGAATATTTTTGAATTTTTGAAGATTCACAAAATTTTAAACACAGTCTAAACTATTCGAAATTTCATGAATCTTATAAAAATTTTTCCAACTCAATAGGATTTTTCGTAATATTTGTATACGATTCAAGTTTCGTAGATTTGTATGAGAAAATGGAAAAACATTATGCTTTTTTTCAAGAAATGTGATGATTAACATAATTTACAAAATCCATGTGTATTTTCTAAAATTATACGAATTTTTTCGTACTACCGACAATTTTTGAAAATTTGATCATTTTCTTATTTTTCGAAGTTTTGAAAATTTCAAACCCAATACAAACTATTCAAACCTTTCGAATTTCATAAAAAATTTTCCAACTCACGAGGATTTTCCGTAATATGTTAAAACTGTGTAAGTTTTTTCAGATTCTTATAAAAAAAGGAAAAATATTATGAAGTATGTTTCAAAAAAAATATGATAATAAACACAATGTACAAAGTTTATGAATAATTTCTGCAATTCTACACATTTTTAAGAATTATTGACTATCTCCACAATTCCGAATGTTTTTCGATTTTTCAAAATTTTCCAATTTCAAACATGATACAAACTATTAAAAACTTTCTGAATTTGATGAAAATTTGTCTAACTAATCAAAATGTTCCGTAGTTTATTATACTTTTCCCAGTTTTTCAGATTTGTACTGAAATATGAAAAAACGTCATATTACACATTTAAAAAAAAAAAGAAAATTATAATGAACGCAGTCTACAAAGTTATTGAATATTTTCTGAAATTCTCTAACATTTTCGAATATTATAGAATTATCTACAATTTTTAATATTTTCAAACATAATGCAAACTATCTAAAATTTTTCAAACTCGTTACCATTTTTCGTATTATTTTAACTACTTCTCAAGTTTTTTAGATTTCTTTTAAAAAATGAAAGATTTTCATGCACATTTCAAAGAAATACAATAATAAACACAATCTACAAAGTTGACGAACATTTTCTGAAATTCTACAAATTTTTCGAATTTTTGAGAATGACTGACAATCTTTAAAATTTTCAAAATTTCAAACACTATACAAACTATTCAAATCTTCTTGAATTTCCTGAATATTACCCAACTCATTACGATTTGTGACAATTTCATAATACATTCCAAGTTTTTTTAAATTAAAAAACACCAGAAAAACTCACGTTTCATCGCTCCCCCCCCCCCCATGCATTGAATAAATCATTCACCAATTTCATCAATAAACGTTTTCAGATTTTCTAAATTTGTCCACGATTTACGATTATTAACTGAAAATCGTTGTTATACAATATTAAAATCCCAATAAAATGACCTGTTCACCATATTACCAAAAACCGTTTAGAACTTTTAAAAGAAAAATCAAATAACACATTCCCTTTAACATTAATTTTCCAAAACTCCGAAAAATGACTGAAAAATTTTTCAAAATAATTGCGAATTCATCGTTTGAGAATCTCAAGAGCATTGAAAACGCCGATTTCCTTTTGAAGCGAATCAAGGACGAGGTATGGAACAGAGAAACTCAAGGAGAAGCCGTTGTCCCTACATTGGATCCCCGTCAAATATTTTATTTCTCATATATACATGCATGTATAGACAATATATATATATATATATATATATATATATATATATACATGCAAAGACGTGACTAAGCAAAGGTTAAAAAAAGTCGTCTCTAAAGCAACCATACGAGTTAGCATCGATGTTGAACAAAGGACGAGTGACGGACACTGTTCCGAGAAGATTAAGATACATGGCTTGAAGAAGGATGTGCTATAAAGTATCGATAGGAAATCATAAAATCCTAGCACCCTTTCCTCGATGTTCCTACATATGACTCATTAGGAAAGAAACAAGAAAGATTGCGAATTCTTTCCAACTCTTTCGATCGTCTCATCAAGGCTAGATTGATTATTGCGGTACGTGTAATTAAAAAATCTCGAAAATGGAAAATTTTTTGTATTGAATGTGGAATACAGAAGAGTGTTGAAGAATTATCAAAGTTTTGATTTTGCTTCCTCGGAATATGAAGTTTATAATAAAATATTATTAATTTATTAATTTATGAATAATATAATTTTAAGAATAATGACATTTCATTATTGCAATTGTTGTTTTTAATGTAATTAAAATATTTTTATTATTCTGCAATTTCTTAATTCAGAGCGAAGGGGTCTTGAGGTGGAGCTCTGAAGCTGGGGTTCAGGGGTGAAGCCTTCACTAGAGGGTCCGGGGGGTGAAACTTCCGCTAGAGGATTCGAACATTATAAAACGATCGCTTGTAATGTAATAAATAGTTTTGATAAAATATTTAGAAAGATTGCGAATTCCTATGAACTTTTTGCAATCGTTTCATCAAGGCTAGATTGATTATTGCGGTACTTGTAATGAAAAAGTCTCAAAAATGAAAAATTTGTTGAGTCAAATGTGAAATAAAGAAAAATATTCAAGAATAAAATTATTAGAATTTTGATTTTGTTGCTTTGGAAGAATCTGGGATTTCTTAACTCAGAACGAGGGGGTCCTGAGGAGGAGCTCCAAAGTTGGGGTTCAGGGGTGAAGTCTCTACTAGAGGGTTCTATTGTAGTTTCGGCTCTGGTTCAAACATTATAAAACGATCGCTTAAAATGTAGAGGAAAGTGGAGTAATGACGGCATAGTTTTCATTCAGCATCAAAACACATCCAAAAATTGACATTTTTGATCAAACAAAAGTTAAGATAACAAGTGTAACTCACATGCTAACAAAGTATATCGGCAGAATAAAAAAATTTTGATTCAAACTAAAAAAAATTAGAATCTTCAAAAAAAGTTGGTTTTCATCATTTAAAAAAATGGTGGGGTAATGACGGCCACTCTCAAAAACAAAAAATCGCACAAATATCAACACAAATCGCTGTGAATACTTAATGAAGGCTCTGTGAAGGAAAACAAAGGAAATTCGACGTTTTTGTTATTGTAACTTTATTGATAGCTCACAAAAAGCGCAAGAGAAATAAAAAGGAAACATATTGAAAAAAATGCCTCAAACTTAGAATGCAACGACATTAATTTTCATCGTTATCATCGAGATCTGAGTCGCAGTTATGGCATGTATAATAAGAGCACAATTGATAAATAATAGTT
>JAPYZL010064684.1:0-14818 GCA_030522825.1 Platygaster orseoliae | reverse complement strand
TCGAGGGAAGAAGCGATATAATATGCGAAAGTTGAATTATTTAAGAGCAACGTATAAGAAGGTCTGAAAGTGCATGATCCCGCTATCTATTAGAAAGTTTGCCGACTAGTGGTGGGCGTGGCCACGTCTCTTGGACACACCACACACCCGACGCTCCCTTTTGGAGCTCCCCGCCTTTTTCGGGATTTTCGTCTTTCCGGACAATCCAGCTGCGGGACTTTCGAACCGCGGGTCTCGAGCGTTGTCGGACAATGCAGATTCTGGCCGACCGACAAGAGGAGCTGAGGAAATATCGGGATCTTCCCGGTAGACGGGACTTGCGCTATTTGGGAATAAACGCTTACAGGGCTATTACCATACGGCTCTTTGACGCACGGGACAAATTTATTGGGACATGTGGTAACCGGGACTTTGCTCATTCGTGTTTTTGGACTATCCAGAATATTCCTGAAACGGACCAATGGTTTTTCGTGATATTTCTGTTTTCGGAACTTTTCTCATAGTCGGGACTTTGCAAATGCAGGTCCTTAGCTAATGCGGTACTTCGCAACTGTCGGTACAAATGTTTTTCCGATCTTCGTTGTTTCGAATTATTACCAACTTCTCTTCATAGGGACTTTCAAATTCGGGAATTTAGAGCGTTCTGGACATTACTAGATTAGGGATTTTTCAACGCACGGAACTTTGTCGAGTAGCGTCATTTTCCTACCCCCAAATTTTTGCGCATTTGCATATTATCTCGATTCGATATATCTATCGTTGAAAAAAATCGAAATATCGCTGACCAGGATCGAAACTTTTTAAATACGAAAAATATATATATCAATAATCCTTATATTTCACTAATCACTTTAATTAATTGGCGAATTTTTTATTACGTATGAATCGCAATAAAATATTCTAGAAAAATGTTTCAACCGTCAACAAATTTACTTGTTTTTTTAATAACTTTAGGAGGTGAAAGAAAAATGAAATATATTATTGAATTTCCTTATTTCCATAACACATTTCGGCGGAAATCGGCTTTCGGAATTGTATAATAGGTAAATTTTCTATTTGAGAATGATGATTTACATGTTATTTCAAATTTCATAATTTTTTACTTTGAGGTCTATATTAAAAAGTGTCAACATCTCCCATATTTTCGACATTTTTCAAAGTTAGACGAAATGTTCGCAATAACTGAAACTTTTACGAAAAAAAAGTTCTAATAGTCAAAAATCTTTATTATCGTAAATTCTAAATTTTTAATATACTTACCAATAAATTTTGTCGACTATTTGTTGTTTCAGATTTTCAGAACGCTTAAAATTTCCACTAATCCTAAAATTTTTTAATTCCAAGCATTTTCCGAATATTGATAATTTATGAATTTTTCGAAAGTCCCAACGTTTGCAAAATGTTCTGAGTTTGACAAAATTTCTGAATTTCAGTAATCATTGATTATGAATGATATTTACGCGGTGCACGAGAATTTGGAATTATAATTTGAGTAAAAATTTGGTGTAGTCACTTAGCGAACACAAGCTACTAACCGATTTGCACGTTAGTTAGCATAAAAATGAGTAATTTTTACAATATTGAAATTCTCGCAATCTATCAAATTTTTTAATTTCTGACAACTTTTCGAATTTCCATTACATTTCTACAATTTCAAAAACTGCTTGACTATTTGAATTCCGCTAAATTAAGTGAATTTTCAGAATATCAGTCTTCTTGGAAATTTCAAAATTATAATCATTCAAGGGGTTCGTAGATAGTGGAAAAAATTGATGAAATTGTGATGGAATAAAAAAATCTACTAAAATTTTCCAAGTAACGTAAATTTTCAAAAGACTAATTATAAGTTTTACAAAACATCTGAATTTCTAAAAATTCACCAAATTTTGACAAATTTATGATTTTTCTACATTTTTACCATTTTGTGATTTCTGTCAATTGATATAATTCTCCAATTCACTGAAGTTCAAATTTTTTCTTCGGAGAATATGAAGGGGGCAATTTTCTAAATCCGGCTCTGACTGCCGAATTATACATTTCTAAAGCTTGCTAAATAGGGGACAAAAATGTGATCGACGATAATTTTTTTAGACAAACAGAAGAATAAGTTTATAAAATTCCTTTTTCCAAAGTTGCGACTTCGTATTGCCAGATTATAAATAAATAAATTAATTTCTTTAGCTCGTTGCAAAGGTGACGAAAAATGCGATAAACGACTATTTTTTTAATAAATCGAAGAAAAAGTTTTTGACTAATTTTCACAAAACATTTTGAATTTTCAAGTTGAAACTTTGGATTCCTTTTTTTCAGCTTCTATTTTATTTCTAAATCATGTCAAACACTGAACGAGAAATTTTTCGAAGGGGTTCCTTCAAATCCTTCATACGTCAATCCGTAAATTTAAAAATTTCCAAAAATTTATGTTAGTAGGATAAAAAAATAGTTGAACATGAAAAATCGCATCTCCTTTGCATTTTTAGTTAACAACCAATAATTAATAACAAACCAGTTAAAAAAACACTGGATTTTCAGAATTGCGAATTTTTCACTTCGCATTTCTTGGATGCAACGCCTTTTTTATACAATTTCTCGGTTAAAGTTATCTGAGCGTTGCAGTCAGATGCAAGTTAAAAAAAACTTCACCACCAAGTCAAGGACGATATTTTATTTAATAATGTGGATGAATTAGTTTCGTAGAATTCTAGCGTGGGAGAAACAAACATTTTTCCCACGAAACTAAATAAAGTACATTTCTATACATTTTCAGACCATTAAAGTTACGTTTTGATGTCAAATTTGTAACTACAAATGATTATTTAAAAAATCCAGAGATTGTTAAAGCGTAGAAGAATACTGTGTTAAATCGATAAAGCATCCAACACCCTCCTCCTCCACGAGCACGTGTATGGGATGAATAATTATAACTCAGCAGAAATGCATATCTCGCTCGCTCGTAGCACAGTACGTCAGTGATCTTCCAATCGGTCATTGAATTCCAAGCGCGTAATTTTTCTCTTACATCTCAAATTTTCACATCGAAACAAAAATGTTAGAAACACTGGTGCATCGGAAAAAGTGTCAGTGAAAGTTTTTTTCCACTTGTGAAAAAGATTTGCAATTTCCCGCTATGAAGTTAACGTCAATATTATTGTGCCTTTGGGTACTTTTCCCGGGGTTTCAATGTAACGTTAACATTACAAGGTTCGTAGCGTTATTAAAATAACGAATAAAAACTTTCGAAAAATAAAACTGTCAATACTTTGCCTGAGAAAGTATATTGAGAAAAGAATTGCGGTTCTGAAAATAATTCTTATGCGATTTCAAAGTTCTAAAAAAGAGGTAAAATTTATTTTGTACGTCTTTTTTTAATAGGGGATACATTTTTACTGCTCCGAAAAGATTTTTGTCGGGACGGAACGAGAAAGGATGTTTTTCGTTTCATAATTTAGAGGCGCCGGTGAGAGTTTTCCTCGAATTGCACGCATCGAACGGCGACGATGCTAAAAATGAAGAAGTTTTGGCTACAGTGGACAAGGTTTTTGATTCTGGCAAGTTTTAAAATGAAATAATATACTTAAAAAATCGAATTAACTCGTAAAAAACCCAATCTGTTATTTTATCTTGCACGTTTCATTTTTGAGACAGGAGTTTCATAAAACTGAAAGGCTTTTTGCACAATGTAGTAATAATAAGTATGTTTTTTATTAACTTTTATACAAACATTATAGGAAATTTTATGCTTTATCAATCTATTTTCATAGAAACTGTACACGAAGTTGCTAATGCATAAAACATTCTTTAGATCAACTTAAAATTTTTTACACTTTTTTATATTTTTATTTAAGGAGCTGTATTATTAGTCAAAGTTATTCGTAATTCGTGAATAGAGCAAGTTTGAAGTCGACGTTGAAGCCGGAGAATATTTGGATCTTTGAACTTAAGATGATTATTCGTCAGTTTCTCAGCGGCTGAGTGATAAGAATAAATCATGCAGATAAAAAAACATTCCCATTGATTCACTTCCGACAATGATTTTTTCGTTCATTTGTGAGGAAACTTGAATTAGAAAAATGTAATCTTATCAGACTTGAAAAGAAATGTAAACATTTTCAAAAATAAAGACGGAAAAATCACCAGTTTTGGAATTTAAAAACCAATTGGAAATAAAAATTGTTCTATTCTTGAAATGACCGTAAATTTACATAATAATTTTTTAAGTTAGAAATGAAGAAATTTGGCTAATTGTTTTACACACAATTCATGACTCTTAAGAACATTTTTTTACGAGGAAAAAAGTTGCATTACATTGCTTTCAATGCATTCCCCATGTAGAGACGATGAATTATTTCCTCTTAAGGCAGGGACTGTTCAACTCATCTCCCTCGCAGGAAGCTGCGACAATTTCAATCTACGTATTGTTTAAAGGTTCAGTCATATTGGGGTGATAGATTACACAATTAAAATGCCGCGCCGCATGCGAGGACGTTTCGTTCAAGAATCTAACAATTTTGTTGCTATTATTTTACATAAACAGTCAACAACTTAAAAAAAATTTAACTCTTTACGAAGAGTTGCTATTCGCTATAATCAGCGAACGATTTTCCGATCATAAAAATCATCAAAAAATTTATCTATGCAAATCTTATGTTTTTCAAGTCGTAAAAAAAATTTTAATTATTAGAAACAGCATCGTGCCTGGAACTGTACGTACCATTTACGAAATTCAGTTTGGGAAAACTGAAACTTAAAATCATTTTCGAGAAGCATCGAGATTACGTGGTCAACGCTGAGAAAGAAATCTTCATAGAAAACGACTCGCTCTTGACGTTCGTCGAGACTGATAAGCCGGTTTATAAACCGGGGCAAGACGTCAATATCAGAATACTCATGCTGAAAAATGATTTACGTCCGTGGCACAAATCTGTTAGTACTTGAAATTTAAATACGCCATCTTAAAAAAAAACCGTTTATATTCAAACCTACCAATCTTAACCGTCAAATATACAAAACCTTATAATTCTCTGTTTGATACTCTTGAATAGTTTCTCTTCACTTTTATCTTCAGCTTTTTTTATCTCATCTAACTATGATTTTTTTTTAGTTTCCTCATAGAAAAACGTGTTTCCACGTGAAAATTCATTTTTAACTGCACTGTTATAATTTTTTTACAGATTCCAAGAGTTTGGATAGAAAATCCATCGGAAGTTAGAGTCGCGCAATGGACGAATACAAGCACAAATGTGGGAATGTGTCAACTAAATTTTTCCCTTGCCAAAGAGTCAATTCCGGTAAAAAATTATAATTGATTTTGTTTTTTATTCAAATGATTAAAAAAAGGAGTCTTGCTAGAACATGATAGTTTTTTTCGCAACTTCTCATTTTTGATTTGATTGAAACTTTAACCAAAGCTTTGTGTCTAGAGAAACAAGATTCAATTGCAATTTGAATCTAGAAGTCCATTTTTGCTGAATAAAGACATTTAATGCAATTCAATTTTAATATTTATATCGTAACTTTCAAAAACATTCTATTTTTTATATCTCATTTGTGCTTACAACCCATAATAACATAAAACTTCATTTAGAAACAAGTAAGACATAAATCAACCTGATTTCCTCCTCAATCACAATAAAAAAGACTCGAATGAAATTTAAACTGGAAATCGATTATTTCAAGGGAACGTGGAGAATAAAAGTAGAAAAGACTCATCACCAGACGATACATGCAACTACGTTCGAAGTAAAAAAATACGTCTTACCAAGATTTCAAGTGACCGTCAGTTCTCCGAGCTACATTTTAGCTGATGCTGAAAACGTTACTTGGAAAATTTGTGCAAAGTAACATCCTGAAATAATACCAGAAACAATAACTATACATAAGACGATTGAACAAACAATAAAAACCTCGATAACAATGAATCACAATAATTAAAAATGAAGGAAACACAAAGTTTACAACTTATTCCATTAACATCTGAAATGTAAACAATGCAATAATTTTTTCTCACAGATATAGTTACGGGAAACCAGTAAAAGGAACATTACTTTTGAGGACCACTCCTCAAACGCCACTTTGGCGACGGAAACTGCACAATTTACCTGATATTAATTACGAAACAAAGGTGAGAAAAATGTTTCATGATTTTAATGATCAGTCAGTAAAGTAATAAATCAACTGAAAAGAAATGAATAAAAGATTTCACCTTGTTCCAGGTTGACACGCCGGACGGTTGCACGGACTTCACAATATCCGGCGAATCCTTGGGCTTGCCGCATTGGAAAGTTGCACCAAATAATATTATACTTACAGCGAATTTCACAGAAACAGGAACCAATGTAGTAGAAACAGTGAATAGCAAAACCGTTGTTGTATACCAGTCCCTAAAATTGGAATTCGCGCCTTATACGCCAAGATATTTCAAACTTGGGTTGCCATATCATGGAAAGGTTTGTTCCTTGATAGATCTGAAGTTTAATGCCTCGTTTCAAGTCCCAAACACCTTCTGTCCCGACGATTCCAGCCTTAACTCATTTCGGTTAGGAATGTAGAAATCTACATGAGAGCGTTTTTGGTGGTTTTAACTAATTGAATGCTCCTAAAACGCACAAAACCTAGTTGGGAAAGATCTGGAAAATATTATTTTTTCGGTGACGCGTTTTAGCTTCGAGTACTTCATCACGATGACACATCAGCGCCGAAAGAAAAGATACAACTGTGTCTCCGGGTTCGAGCCAAGGACGAATGGCTAAGGGTCGTCGAGTGTCGCAATTTCACGTCATCAAAAGAGGGTTTCGTCGACTTCGTTGTCCCTCCTCAACACAAAAACATTGTTTCTCTGAGTTTTGTCGCCACTGGAGTCGATTACCCTATGAAATATTATTCCCCGGACAAACGTTGGCGGGTAAATATGATAGAAATAATAAATTTTCTCATTGTACTATGTTATCAAGGTTATCTGAAGACTAACCAACTTCTTTGAAACCAGGTTTTCATGGAACAACCATCATCTTACATTGACATCAACCTCTGGTTCTCTCCTTCGGACAGTTACTTGTTGGTAGCACCAGGCTACGCGCCAATAAACTGCGAAGAGACGTATCCATTCAACATAATGTACACAGTTCCTTCAAACATGAGTTTCAACGAACCCATCACATTTCGCTACTCCGTCAATTCCAGAGGAAGATTGCTGATTTTTGGCAACTTCAAACACAAGCCACAAAAAGAGTCTTTGCTAAATTACTTAGAATTCAGCAACCTTCTCGGAGCTGCCGAAACGTTGACCAACCGGACCGATCTGAATCAGATAGTGCATAGGTACAAAAGATTGTCTTTCGAAAGAAAGACAACGAGAAAACTCTTGCATCTTAATTTCCACAAAGAGAAATTGGTTGCAAATTCTAAATTGCATTAATTAGAATTATTAGAAGCTCAAGTACCTAACCTTGAACATTTTTCAGGTTTCCTCTGAGCGTGAAAATAACGCCGAACATGTCCCCTGTTTCCGAATTACTCTTGTACTATGTACGATCGAACGGAGAAATCGTATCGGCCTCGTACACCATCGAAGTTGGCAATTGTTTCGAGAACAAAGTTTCGATAACATGGAAACACGAAATCCAGCAACCAGGTGGCAAGACCAAACTTTCGATCGAGGCCGCGCCTTTTTCACTTTGCGGAGTTTCGGCCGTCGATCGCTCGACGCGGTTTTTATCGAGCAGCGAAAATCTGCTGGACTCTGAAGCAGCTTTCAAGAGGTTGAGAAGGTTTCATCTTTCATCTGAAGCTAGGCCGATTCAAAGTGCTTGGACACATTGTACAAGTAAGGTTTTGGGAATTTCGATGATGGTTCGGGATCGAAAATTTCGCAATCAAGTGGCAAATTTATTTTTCAACTTGATATATCGTCTTCTAGGAGACAAATCACAATCGACAGACCCTTTCGAAAATAGCGAGGACATTGACCATATTCCAATGAGACCGGCTGCTAAAGTTCCCGCTTGGAACGCAGCAGGATCAAGGAGAAAAAGACATTCCTTGTACCCTACAAGTGGAACAAACTACGTCGATGCTGCACAAGCGTTTGACGTGAGATGACGTTTTTTAAAAAATTTTCAAAAAAAAGCTTTTTATAAAAACATGATAACGTTATAGGACTTTGGGACTATTGTTATGAGCGATCTGACTTTGGAGACTCGGCCTTGTCCATTGAATAGATTTGCGTTGCCTGTTGGGGCACGTGAAATCGATGAACCTGGTATGGTAGAAAATTGTGTATCCGAGTATGTGTAATTAGACCATACACGTGACACTCCTATAAGTAGTCGTGTACAGAAAAAACAGTATTTCTTCTTAATATCGAAATTCTTATTTGGAATATAGGAGTGTCATATACATGAATCAAGCTATTATATTCGAACCATACTTTTCACTGATCTATAATTTTTTCAAACAGACAAAGCTGTAAGAATGATGGCAATGCCACTTGTTTTCCCATTCACGGTTCCTGAAGAAAGTGTGGACTCGGACGCAAATTACGTTGATCAATCCTTGGACCAAGCAACGACCTTGAGATCGTACTTCCCAGAAACATGGCTTTGGGAATTGGTGCACATTGGGTAATAATTAGGTCAATTGAAAATCGGTATCACGTATGTTTCATCGAAACATACGAAGGGAATTTCTGTTTTAGTTGATAATTTATAGTTTTCAATGATGCTCTGCTTTAAATAGAACTCGATTATCCGAATATCCTTCATTTGATTGATTTTCCAATAAAGAAAACAAGGCGAGGAAAGTATCGAACGCACTTTGCCGCACACAATTACGGACTGGATCGGCAGTACCGTTTGTATTTCTGCAAAAAGCGGATTGGGCATAGCGGAAAAAACCGTTATAACCTCTTTTCAACTGTTTTTCCTGGATTACAATCTTCCTTACAGCGTCAAACGCGGGGAAACGTTGCATTTGAAAGTGTCATTGTTCAATTACATGCACCATAGTTTGCCAGTAAGTGATGGAAAAAAGTTGAGTGATTCAATTCAGCCATTTTTTATCGCCTTATCAATACATGCAACTCACATGCCGTTTTTAGTTTCAATAGTATGCTACATGACTAGTAGGAAAAAGATAATATTCCATGAGACCAAATAGAACGACCAATGGTCACAATCAGTATTTAATTATATCACAGGAAACGTCAACTTATTAACCCACAGTATTATTATTCCGACTCACATCACAGGCTCTTGAATGTTGCTATTTGAATGATGTGATGTTTTTCATTGTATCACTAGCATAATTGTACTAATATTGTTATATTGCTGATTTTTTTTATGATTACAGGTAAAAATCACGTTAAAAGAAGCTCCAGGTTTGGATTTGCTCCCAGGCATGTCAACAATTGGTTCATTTTGCCTCAAATCTCGTGATAACGTAGTACACGAATATTTACTGAAAGCGAAAAAGCTCGGAGAAATCAACATTACTGTCACAGCTGAAATTGAGACTGATTACAGTGCTCCTTGTGGACCAGAGACGATCGTTTTTATTCAGTAATACTTCAGTTTTCTAAAATCTTTAAGCCCTTTTTAGTCCTGTATATTGATGAACATGAGAGTGCTTTGTATTTACACAAAGAAGGATGTAGAAAATATGATTTTAACAGGGACTCCATCATAAAACCCATTTTGGTCGAACCAGAGGGTTTTCCAGTCGAGCTCACAAACTCGGCCTTCATTTGCCCGAAAGATTTCGTGGACGATTCTTCAGTATCTTGGAATTTGACTTTACCAGAAGACTTGGTTCCCGACAGCGCAAGAGCATCGATTTCATTGATGGGCGACATTATGGGCCCAGCTCTAGAAAATCTAGACGAGCTCGTACGATTACCAATGGGATGTGGGGAGCAGAATATGATTCTTTTCGTACCTAACATTCACGTTATCAATTACTTGGAAGCTACTGAAAGACAAGAACTGAGCCTTCGGGCGAAGGCTATCAAAAACATGCAAAAAGGTTATAACGTAGCTTATTTATCTAGTAGAAATTTCATGTTTTTTGAACAAAAACATTCTGATTGTTACATATAAATTTCTGAACGCATCTACTAAACGTATGACATTAAAAGTTTCTTTTTTGGAAACAGGTTATCAAAGGGAATTGAATTATAGACATCCTGACGGTTCTTACTCAGCTTTTGGCCCTGACAGTACTGAAGGGAGTGGTTCCATGTGGCTAACAGCTTTCGTTGTGAAATCCTTTGCTCAGGCACGATCATTGATCCACATAGATGAACGTGATGTAAACAAATCAGTTAAGTGGATTTTGAGGAAACAGTTGGAAAATGGTTGCTACCCAGCTGTGGGCAGAATTTTTCATAAAGACATGAAGGTATGGTACATTGTTTTGGTGTTCATCAAAACTTTCTAACTCACTCCTTCAGAAAATATTAAATACCTACAATTATATCCTTATCTTATTGTGAAAATGTCAAATAGTAACAACTTTTCTCTAGGGTGGTCTGAAAGACAACGAAGAAGACAGTATTTCAGCAGCTTTGACAGCTTACGTTTTGATAGCTCTATTAGAATCTGGCGTTCCATTATCAACTCCGATTATAGAAAACGCTTTAACCTGTCTGGAAAGGGGAATAGAAAACAAAGAAGGCTTATACACACTCGCATTAACAACCTACGCCTTAGCACTGTTGGAACATCCTAAAGCCAATGGGAGCCTTGAGGCTCTGATGAAACAAGCTACGCGACATCGAGTAAGAAATAATCGAAATCGATAAAAAAGGTTGTCACTATCCTTCGATCACCTTCCAGGATTTGATATGGTGGGAGGATAAAACTAAACAAGCACAGCTAGCCTTGAGCATTGAAATGACAACCTACGCGGTTTTGACGCTACTCAAAATCGGAGGGGAAGCAAACATGGTGCTTGTCTTGAAATCCGTCCGCTGGATGTCCAAGCAGCGCAATTCCGGAGGTGGTTTCACGTCTACCCAAGATACAGTGTTGGGCTTGGAAGCACTGTCCAAGTACGCCAGTGCTATGACCGTTAATAAGACGGACCTTTCGGTTCTTGTTACTGCTGGCGCCGACGTAGAGCGCGTTTTTCGCTTAAACGACAACAATCGCATGGTTCTTTCTCGAGTAAAAGTTCCTGAACTGCCTACTAATATTGAAGTTTTTGCTGAAGGCGACGGATGCGTTTTAGTGCAAGTGAGTTTGAAAACAATGACTATTGTTTGTCTGGTTATTTTAGGATTATTCGGACCTTTTGAACACTGTCTCAGAAGTTAGTTAATGCGTATGAACAGAACAAGATACTATTATTTTTGATAGACCAGCATCTACTACAACAAATGGAAAACTACGGGCTCTGAAGCCTTTGGCATCACCATAAGTTCATCCTCCCAAATGTTCATGGATGAATGCATGACCCAGAAACTAAGGATTTGCGCGAGATACAAATTAGCTGACGAAGAAAGTAACATGGCTCTAGTCGAAGTTGACATGATAAGTGGATACATTCCAGACAGAGGAAGTTTGCAGACTTTATTGGAGAATCCAGCAACGAGTATGTGACTTGATTTAGATTTATATACGTATTTACGAAGTACCTTCGATTATAAATTTCGAATTTCAGACGTGCGACGTTATGAGGAAGAAAAGAACAAGGTCATTTTGTACTTCAGCAAGTTAAGGAACCAAATCAATTGCATAGAATTCGTTGTTAATCGGGAAACTGTTGTGGATCGGCCAAAACCAGCTAATGTAAAGCTTTACGATTACTATCAACAGGAACTGAGTGTTTCGGCGGTAAATGTTTATTTGTTCAAAGTTGGATAACATAACACCTGATTTCGTCATATGAAATTCTTAGGTCGAACGTAATTTTTTCTAAAACAGTAATATGGACATTTTCAGAGCTACAAATTCCCAGATATGTGCAGTGGCGCGGGAGATGAAAACGAAAACGATCAGATACCAAATCCAGTTCCGGTAAAACCAAAGTTGACCACTTCAGCAACAATCGCGACATCCAACAAGAGTCATCATTCGGGAGTTACAAGATCGATTGAGAAACCTTTTAGGAAAAACGAAGTCAGCACAAAAAATAAACTAGGGGACGAAAAGGTTGATCACAAAGTAAATCTGGATTTATCAGAGAAGAAAGTGAAACAAGATTCAACAACTGGAGGAATCGATCCGAAAGATAGTTTGGTGCCTTTGGTAGATAATATCGAAGCGAAGATGAATGAAGATTCTTTGGTAAAAACTGGTTTTGGGTCTTATCAAAGTCGAGGAAACGATACGATTTCGGATGTAAATGGTATGAAATCTCTTCAAGAAGGAATTAGTTTCAACCAAAATTTCACTTCACATATTTGTACATAATTATTCATGAGTCATCATACATTTTGGTAACAGTCGACCTTGGAAGCGGGGAAATCCCTTTGGATGTCGCGGAAAACGTCCCTGAGTCGGAAAAGTTCTCTCAAAAATCGTTGAATGAATCGGCAGATGTTTTTGAAGGAAATCCATCGTTTGTTGTGGTTTTCCACGACCTGGAAACTCCGGACACTTTGGAAGGTCCTTCCCCTGTGTTCGTAAAAGCTCCGGATGAAATTATGTTTGGATTTAATTCGTCATCATCGAGTGCTACTACTTCGTTTACGACAGGAATAACGACTGAGAAAGTTGTAGAACACATTACATCAACATGGGTAAGTTACATTTTATATATTTATGACGAATTTTATTCATGAATGTTCAAAAGTTTAATAATCATGTTTCTTTTCAGATTGAAAATACGACTATGGAGAAAGCATTGAACAAAAATACAACAGGTTTTTTATTTTTATCTGCCAAATTCTAGTTTCTTCTCGTTAAATTTTCAGATGAGTGCATTCGATAGATGTACTGTTGAATGAACTATACGAATTGTTTTTTATTTTAAAGAGACTCATTTTGAGAGTCAACTGTACTTGGATATATAATGATTTGAATTGTTTCTCATTTAGTTTTTGATTATAAGCTGGATTATCATTAATTCATTGTAGATAAGGACTAATGATATTTTCTAGATGACCCAGGAAACAAGGATTGCCCTATCTGCGGAGAAAAAGTTCCAGAGAATATGAAAGAAATAGTGTGCTCAGCAAAAAGTTTGGCAAAACTTGCGGTGAGACGAAACAGAAGAGTTCGTTTTATGTATGGTTACCAAATAAAACGAGGAGTAACGCAAGAAATTACAAAACTTCGTTCGTCAGTCAGGTTTTATTTACCTTCAACATGCAATTGCTCTGAGCTAGACAAACGTAAGTCATTTCCAGGAACTTTTCAATCAAAATAGGAAATCAGTTATTACCCTGACACTCCATCAAAATTACAGCTGAAACCTTCGCCGTTTTGATGAACTCAGAAAATGACAGTTTTTTGAGGTTACCAACGCAGACTTCAATTGTTTTGAATGG
Source organism: Platygaster orseoliae (assembly GCA_030522825.1). Taxonomy (NCBI): domain Eukaryota; kingdom Metazoa; phylum Arthropoda; class Insecta; order Hymenoptera; family Platygastridae; genus Platygaster; species Platygaster orseoliae. The sequence continues at coordinate 1,332 of JAPYZL010064684.1, read as the reverse complement.
CTCGATCTCATTATTTACACTATCTGATGTCCAGGAATCACTTGGAACGTTAACCTTTATTCAATGGGGTGCCAAATGCCCCTGAATTGGAAAACTCAGTATACAAAAGTTTTCCTGCTTTTCTCCAGGACCATGACTTACCTTCGCATTCGACAAAATCTTCTTCAGAAGCCAAAACTCCTGGGTCTTTTGAAAATTTTCTGGCCTCACTCTTAGAACAAGTATAATATCTTTGGAGTTCAAGGTCAGAACTCGAATCTCATTCAAAGCTCCAATAAGTTGAGTTTAGTATTTATCAGTTGAAAATGAAGACTTTAATTCTGACCAGACACTCACTGTGCGACAAAAATTTTGCGTCTTGAATGTAGAAGCAAAAATGAAATCGATGCTTAATTTAAAGGCACAAGGTCTTGAGGTTTGGATTCATTTGTAACTTTTGTGTAAGATTTATGTAAACAGTTTACATACATTTAATGTGATCTTCATGTAACACCGTTGACACTGTGTTTACAAAGTGCTGAATGTCTAGAGAAAATTCGCCTATAAAGACAATTTTCTTCTCACGAGTTACGCACTTTATCTGTGAAAATGGGCCATACTTATTCTACGTTTTAAATGCATTTTTCATTCACGTTTTTGTAGCTGTGAACATTTTTGTATGTGTTGTTCTCGAATTTTGTATGTCTTGATGGGGTTTTAGTGAAAAATGTGTATTATCATAAAGTCGTAGGAAATGGCTCGAACAACAATTTTATATTACGTCTTTTACTGAATAATATTCTACTATTTATACATGATGATGAGAATGTCTTTCTTTTCACAGTACATAAAATGTACCATTTGGTCACAGTATGGAAAATAAAATTTACTTATTTTAATTTAATTTAATTTATTAACGAAAAATAATTTTTTCTCGAGCTCGAAATAAATATATACTGAGCCCATAATTAATTTTGAGAAGTTGGAAATTTCCGTAGAATTCACTTATTTGCACGTCGAAATAAAAAGCATTCGAATGTAAGTCGTTTATTTAATTTGAAATTTTAAGAATAGGTTAAAACTTTTTCTAATTTTTTATACATTGTGACGTTTCTAGCTTATTTTGTACTAAAGTGGATATTTGTAAATAAATTGAATTGGCAGTGAAATGTATTATTATGATATAAAATGTAGCCATATCACTTTTGTACTCGATTCATGTTAATAAAAATCATCGATAAACTAAAAGCTGCCCCCCCCCCCCTCCCACCTAACTGACATTGCCAATGTAAAGGCCGCCGTCGTAATCGTGTGTGGTTCCCACGCTTGAAAATTAGAGAAAAAATTAAAAAT
>JAPYZL010064657.1:3407-15018 GCA_030522825.1 Platygaster orseoliae | reverse complement strand
CGATTGATTTCGCCTTACGCCCTGATAATAACGTCGCGGTAGAATCGCCGGGGAAACAGTGCCGATGGAGTATTTTCTGCGAAGCGCAATCATCCGCGGGCTCGCAATTATCGTGGTCCCTTCGATTTACCGCAGGGCCATTATCCGCAAGTCAAAGGAGCCTTGTCCTTTGGACGAGCCATTCGGGGGGATGGCACATGTCGTTGGGCACTGGCTCGTTTATTAGCTTTCAAATAGGGTTTGGTCTCTGTTCGTATGGGGCTAAGCGGAGAAATTTAGGGTACATGACAAGTACGTAAACTGTTTGAAAGAAGGTTTCATAATATACGGAAGTTTCGATGTGTTCAAGCATGAATAAGTGAGTTTTGAAAAATATTGCTAGAGCATAATTTTATTGCAGAAGGTCATGTTTTTTTTTTGAACGAATTTATAGGAATACAGTCCATTGAATATTATGTTACAAAATACGCGAAATTTTCAAAATTACTGTATCTAAAATATCAGAATCTCAAATTTTTCTGATCTTAAAATTTCAACTTTCTCATTAGTTGCATAATTATTGTAAATTATTCATTAATTGTCTTTTTTAACTTTATTTTATAGAAAATTCAAATGATAAGAAAACAAATCATAATTTTAAAAACTAATTTTTATAAATGCAGTCAATTGACTATTGTGTTACAAACTACGCAAAATTTTAAAAATTTCTAAACATCAAATATCAGAATCCTAAATTTTTCTGATCTTGATATTTTAAATTTATCATTTATAGCATTACTATTGTTATATTATTGAATTATTGTCTTTTTTACTTTGATTTTGCAGAAAATTCAAATAATAAGAAAACAAATCATAACTCTTTAAACAAATTTTTAGGAATACAGTCAATTGAATTTTTTGTTACAAACCACGCAAAATTTTCGAAATTTCTATATCTAAAATATCAGAATGTAAAATTTTTCTGATCTTGAAATTTCAACTTTGTCATTAATTGCATAACTATTGTTAATTATTAATTAAATGTCTCTTTCACTTTGATTTTGTAGAAAGTTCAAATGATGAGAATACAAATCATTACTTTTTAATTTTTTTTTTGAGGGTTTTATTATCATTAATTTTTAAATAAATGTATGGGAATACAATCAATCAAATATTGTGTTACAAACTACGCTAAATTTTCAAAATTACTGTATGCAAAATATCAGAATCGCAAATTTTTTCATCTTGAAATTTTAACTTTCTCATTAATTGCATAACTATTGTTAATTATTAATTAATTGTCTCTTTCACTTTGATTTTGTAGAAAATTCAAATAATGAGAATACAAATCATAATTTTTTAAATAAATTTATAGGAATTCAGTCAATTGAATATTGTGTTACAAACTACGTAAAATTTTTGAAATTTCTATATCTAAAATACTAGAATCATAAATTTTTCTCATCTTGAAATTTTACATTTCTCATTAACAGCATTACTCTTGTTATTTTATTGACTTATTGTCTTTTTTACTCTGATTTCGTAGAAAATACAAATGATGAGAAAACAAATTATAATTTTTTAAACGAATTTATATAGGAATACAGTCAATCGAAAATTGTGTTACAAAATACGCAAAATTTTCAAAATTCCTGTACCCAAAATATCAGAATCCCATATTTTTTTAATCTTGAGATTCTAAATTTTTCATTAATGGCATAACTATTATTATATCATTCAACTATTGCCTATTTTACTTAAATTTTGTAGAAAATCCAAATAAAAATATCGCCAAAAAATAACTAACATTGAAGATTAGAAACGATTGATTTTCAATTAGTCGTTATTGTATTAAAGTGAATTTTTCATTTGAATACTCATACAATAATGATATAAATTTTAAAAATAAAACGTACTGCAATATTCTTTATTTTTGAATTTATTTTAAAATTTGATTGATAATCCCATCGATGTCAATCAATTTTCAATTGCAAATCTTGTTAGCGAAGACAAATGAAGATTAAGAAAGATAAAATAATTTCGGGCTTTATCTTTATTTCACTTGTAAAACAAGAAAAAAACGTTAATAACTATACATTCTTTAACCAAAATAAAGTTGAAAATACATTCAAAGAAGTTGACATGAATACTCATTTTCGACTTGAGTATTTCGATTTTTGAAATATATATTTCATGATGATATATTTTTTAAAGCAATTTTCTAAGTATTTACCATGTTTTTATCATTTTTTTATTTACATTACACGTTTTTTTTTTTATTTTATAGTATTTTTTTATTCAATGATATTTATTATTTATTTACTTTTTACATTCAAAATACGTTTATTTGAAACTGTCAGTGGATATTGATTTCAGCATCAGAATATTTCAAAAATGTACTTGCAAAAATATTTTATAAATCTACTTTTACTTTTTCAAATCTGTCATTTTTCTCATGAAATCATAATTCCTCACTTATAACATCTCTCGGTATTTATTGATTCAGTATTAATACCATTTTAAGGCTTATCTCATATTTGGATAAATTACAATATGAATTTATAAATTTCGATGGTGTAGGACTTGAAATTTTTTATTATTTTTTTTTTTTTAGATTTTTGAGAAAATTGTTTTAAAAGAGTACTTTATAGAATGCTAGTATTTTTTGTAATTGTAATACTTTTAACTATTCAAAAAGTTATGTGGGATTTTCTAGTATTTTCATATATTTGAGATATTCTTATAGTTTTCTATATAGATTCCCAGAATGTCATGCTGTATAAATCAAAATTTTATAGATCCCAAGTGATTTAGTAGATTTTTCAAAAACAGTATATCCATTAATTTGCAGTATTTCATAGATTTCCGGTACTTTTTCAGTATTTGTATACTTTTAAATTTATAATTGCTCAAATTTCACAATTCGAATCACATAAATTTTTTTACAAACCAGTGACACTTGTAGTAATTTGACTGTTTTGCAAAGTTTTGATAGGCCGTGACCAAAAATTAGGAGGAAGAGAAAAATTTCTTGTTTTTACAACGGAAATACTTAGCTGATTTTTAATAATTTCGCAAAGTAATCGACGCATTAGGATAAATATAATTCATTTGTTGCGAATGAATATTACATATCATAACATACTTACATTTCAGTAAGCCCCGAAAAACTTGAACGCATCCCCAAAATCTTCTCGAATTACCATTTCCGAAACCTTTGACAACTGGACAGCACGCAAATCCCCGAATTCACCTCCCTCGAGTTGGCCTAAGAGCCTTTATTGTCCAAACAATCAGCGACACCTTAAATCACTCTTTTCAGAATAAAACTTCTCCTGCAAATACGATGATGAAAAGAAAAGAGGAAAATAGTATTCTCCTTGAAAATTCAATTACGTCTTTGTTTAAATGATATTTGTTGAATTGAATCAAGTTCTATCGCTGATTATAATCGATAAATAAAATATAATATAAAAATATAATAATAAAAATATAATATTAAAAATATAATATTAAATATAATAATAAAATATGAAAAAATTAAAATGAATAAAAAAGGTTTCTCGTTTGAATTTTTAGTCATTCAAGTAGGTAAAAATTAACTTTTTTCGAATGATGAGCATTTTGCTGTTAAGTTTCAACACAGAATTTTCATATAATACGAAAATTCTACTTTTTTTTTTTTTTTCAAGAAAAAATATTCAAAGTTTTTGAAATTGAAATTCTTTGTTTTTTATAAGTTGCATTTTCAATTTTTTCAACTCTTTCATTGCAGTGATTTTGACGAAAAATCTTCATCATAAATTCATCATAAATTTATAAATTTAAAGAACTGAAAAATAATGATGTAAAGAAATTTTTTTTATTTATCAATCTTTATAAAAATGCAACTCATCTAGTTTTTTATGCATGATATTCACAATATTCGAAATTCCTCCTTTAAAAAACCATAAATATTTCTAATCTCAAGATTTATATTTTTTATTAATTAAATTCAAACCATAAATACTAATATTCTTTTTATTTCATGCCTTCTTTTATGACTTTTATTTTGTAGTGATGTTGAAAAAATTGTCAGAAAAAAAGTATTGAGATATAAAATCCAAAATAATTAATATTTAATGCTTAATTTTTTTATTTCATGGTCTTCGACAATATTTATTTCTTTGAATGTACAGTTTTTAAATTGTTTAATTTTTCAGTTATTGCCTAATCAGAAGTTTGAAATTCTCCAACTTTCTACACATTTTACGATCAAGTTTTTAATCCAAAAAACTGTAAAATTCGAATATCTCCTAACTGCGATTATAACTTTCAAACAATGCAGTAAATTTGGTTATTAGATACAGATGTACCATTTATTTTAATTATAGTTGGTATTTTTTTCTTTCATTCATATTTTTTTTATTTTTTATTTTTTTATTCAATTTTTTTTTAACAATATATTTATACAATAATTTTTATAATTTTAAAATTACATATAAAAAAAGTTTCTTTATATTTTTATATTTATAATTATGAAACTACATTTTGTATTTTATTATAATATTGTAAAATTATAAAATTATACAAAATATATTTATAATTATTTAAAAATAAATTGTATAAAATAATTTTTATATAAGACATTTATTGTATTTTTCCATTTTATCCAATCCAGCATTAATAGTTTTTTCAGCAATTTTCAGATTTCGATCTTGAAAGTAATTGGGAAAGGAAAAATGTCGTTAAATTTCGACCGTTTTGGCTGATGATTTTAGGACGCCATGCATAGTAATTTGTGAGAAACGGGTTATTTTATGTATTAAAATATATTCAAAATAATGCGATTTATTCGTATGCAGAGGCAGGGGAAACAAACGGAGACCTTATCAAGTGTGATACGGACGTAGAAATGTGTAATTTACGCTTTGTCCCAAGTGTCAGTCTCCCCTAACAATGCCTCGCGTACGCTCCATAATGATCGTAATTGTAGCCGCTATCTTTAATGCCCCTGGAAGCGGGTAATGGTAGTCACTATTATGGCCGCTCGTATAACGCCAAATCTTGATATCCTCACTCGCTTTTCGCGCCGTTCCTTGGCTTTTCTTGCGAGACCGCGATTTTTTTCCCCTCGCCCCAGCGACAATCTCTACGAGCATCGCGAAATTAGCCGTCTTTTTTTCTGTTCCTTCAGCACTCGGGCGTTTTCTATTCAGATCGACGCTGTCGATTCGTTTCCTTTCTCGTTGAGCACCGCGGACGCGAAAAGTTGAGCGAGACGGTAGTGTTGATATCCAAGTGGCTGGAAATGCTCTCCAGCCAGCGAAACGCGCCCTTAAAAAATTTACGGCCGGAAGTTGACCGCGCTTGTTGGCGTGTGGTTGAGTTGCGTTTGGAAGTGTATCACGCCTAGGTCCCCAATAATATTCAAAAACTCGAGCCAGAACAGAAGCGTAGGCAGAAACAAGTTTTCGGAGATCTTTTTGTGTCCAAAGTCGCGTATATTATTAAATGTAATGGAATTCGATTTTTGTGATTGTCAAGTCACAGAGATTCAGATTTTCTTTTCAATAATAATTTTAATGCTTGTCATTCTAATTCTTCAGTATATTTATATATTTCAAAGTAATATTGTAAAATGGATTTATGAGTTGCTTTTTAGAATTCAATGTTCTAGAAATAATAGTTATGAGAATTTTATATTTTTTTTAGGATTTTCGATCAAATTACTATTACATAGTAGAGATTTTTTGTAAATTTTTAGAATTTTCGTAATTCTTAGTATTTTTGTAAATTTATAGTATTCCTATAAATCGCTTTATGGATTCATTGAATTTAATACTATAGTATTGAAAACGTCAACGATTTTGATTATATTAATCCATTCTTCAGAAAATAGTATGTAACTTTTTTACATAGATTTTCAGTGTTTTTTCTTTTTTTTTTTTCAAAAAATTACCTACAATTTATATATGATTTTCTGCATAAATTTATAGAATTATATACCCTAGAATTGAAAGTTTGTGAAATTCAAGAGCTTCAAATCAACAGTTTTTCAATACCAATAGATACCTATATTATATTTATCGCATTTTTGGTTAGGTATTTATGAAATATTGAAGAATTTTGTAGTATTTTTATATATTTCTTTTATTTTTCTAGATTGCTCAATACATTTCTAGAATTCAATGTTCTATGACCAATAGTTATACGAATTTTAAATATTTTTTTAGACTTTTGTTCGTATTTCTTAGTATTTTTATAGATTTGTAGTATTTCTATAGATCGCTTTGTAGATTTATTGAATTTGATACTACAGTATTGAAAACGTCAACGATTCTAATTATATTAATCAATTCTTCAGAAAACAGTAACTTTTTTACATAGATCTTCAGTATTATTTTTCTTCGTTTGTTTGTTTTTTGTGTGTGTGTATATACAATTCAAAAAATTACGTAGAATTTATGAATGATTGTCTGTATAAATTTATAGAATTATATATTCTAGAATTGAAAGTTTCATAAATTAAAAAATTAAAAATCAACAAGTTTTTTCAATATCAATAGATTTATATTTGACCCATTTTCGGTTAGGTATTTATGTAATATAGAAGAATTTTGCAGTATTTTCATATGTTTCTTGTATTTTTCTAGATTGCTAAATAGATTTTTAGGATTCGATCTTCTAGGATTCAAGTTTCCATAGATTCTTTAGTATTTTATATGTTTTTTTCTTTCAATTTCTTTTTTTTCAATTTCTTAGGAAATAGCACCTTTTTTAGATTCTTTTCCAGTATTATTTTCCTTTTTTTTTCTATGTATTTCCACAATTCAAAAAATTACCTAGAATTTATGTACGATTTTCTTTATAAATTTATTAAACTGTATACTCCAGAATTAAAAGTTGGATAAATACAAGAGCTTTAAATCAACGAAGTTTATCAATATCAATAGATTTATGATATTTGACACATTTTTGGTTAGGTATTTATGAAATAATCAACAATTTTACAGTATTTTCATATATTTCTTGTATTTTTCTAGATTGCTTAATAGATTTCTAAGACTCGATGTTCTTAGGATTCAAGTTTCCATAGATTCTTTAGTATTTTATAACTTTTTTCTTTCAATTTCTTTTTTTTTTTTTTTTTTAATTCTTCAGAAAATAGTACCTATTTTACATATATTTTCAGTATTATTTTTCTTTTTTTTTTTTGTATGTGTGTTTATACAATTCGAAAAATTACCTAGAATTGATATAAGATTTTCTGCATAAATTTATAGAATTTTAAACTCTAAAATTGAAAGATTGATAAATTCAAGTGCTTCAATTCAACACAGTTTTTCAATATTAATGGATTTATAATATTTGACGCATTTTTGGTTAAGTATTTATGAAATATTGAAGAATTTTGCATTATTTTTATATTTTTTTTTTTTTGAATTTTTCTAGATCGCTAAATAGATTTCTAAGACTCGATGTTCTAGGATTCAAGTTTCCATAGATTTTTTAGTATTTTATAGGTTTTTTTCAATTCTTCAGAAAATAGTACCTTTTTTACATATGTTTTCAGTGTTATTTTGCTTTTTTTTTTGCGTGTGTGTTTGTACAATTCAAAAAATAACTTAAAATTTATATATGATTTTCTGCATTAATTTATAGAATTTTCATAGTCTAGAATTAAAAGTTTGATAAATTCAAAAGCTTGAAATCAACAGTTTTTCAATATCAATAGATTTATGATATTTATCGCATTTTTGGTAAAGTATTTATGCAATATTGAAGAATTTTGCAATATTTTCATATATTTCTTGTATTTTTCTAGACTGCTAAATAGATTTCTAGGATTCGATGTTCTAGGATTCAAATTTCCACAGATTTTATAGTATTTTAGAGGTTTTTTTGTGTTCAAATATTTTTATGAATACATAGAGTTTCTAATTTTTGTAGATTTCTATTAAAGTTTTTCAGAATTTAATGCTTTAGAATTTAAAGTTTCGTGAATCTTAAATATTCTTTTATTATCAAAAAATAGTTTTTTTATAGAATTCTATCACTTTTACGTTTTAATTAGTATTTTTTTCAGTATTTGTATGCTTCGAAAAATTGTCTGAAATTTTTTTCAATTTCTCTGTATATTTGCAGAGTTCAATGTTTCAATGTTAAAGGTTTTTTAGTTTCTTAAAATTTCATTTAGCAATCCTTCTTTTTTTCTTTATTAATCTCTGAGTAGAAACAATATTGTACAAATTAATTTTTTCTACATTATTCTAGCCAAATAATTATAGTTACAATTTTGTTGAAGAATAATTTTTTCTGTAACTAGGATTATTTTTATTCTCGAGTTAGTAAAATTAATAATTCTGAATATCGTTCAACTTTGATTAGATTAGCTTTTTTAAGATTTCAGTGAGGACATTTTTGATCATTTCTATTTATTTTGGTAACAATTTTTTTTTCATGCTTTATTTCTTCGAACTCGTATATAAATATATGATTCATTATAGTTGAATTTCGGGAGGGGTTTGAACCCCCAAAACCGCCCTCTTTCAATTTTTCAAAATTTTGATATCGAACAAAAAGTATCGAAAACTGAATTTCCATTATTTTTTTTTTTTGCTATTAATTCTTGAAATGTTATCGAGAATAACATAACAATTACGTGGTGAAAAAAAAAACACAAATTTACACATGAAAGTTATATTCCATTTTCATACTTGGCTAGACCCAAATAGTCGAGAGATAAAAAAAATCCCGAACAATAATTACACGTCTGAAATTTTACTGGTTACAACGCCGTAACTTGGAGGAAAAAAAAATGAAACCATGCGCAACCCAGTTCGTAAATTTTTCACAACTCTAACCGATTCTCCCGTTATCCACATATCGGAAAGCACTTAACGTTTTTTTCGCCCAAACTTTTTACCCGCGCATTTTTATTGTCATCGTCTCTAATTACACGTTTGCTGTGTTCAAACGCGAGGTATCGAACGGGTAAAGGACGTCCGCGCGACAATCATCGAAACCGCAATCTCTGGAACATTTCACGGAAACAATATCTAATACAGTGCAACGAAATCAAGTGAATTTCGACAGCTGATAGTGATGGTAGTTGATAAGAACAAAAACACGTGTTCGAGGATTTGGTGAAGTTTCGAGTGTAAAAGTTTGAAAGTCTTAAAAGGTATAGTAATTTCAACTTTTTTTTTTTTTAATTTTGCGAATATTTTGCAGAGAAATCTGTAATATAAATAAAAGCATACTATTCCCCCTCCCCCCTAGCTGCCCTTGATTATCAGCTGTTGAAATTACTTGATTTTTTCGTCGTCGCATAGTTATGCGTGGTTATCAGTATAATTATCGATGCATCAAAAACTGAATAGCGAGAGAAGCAGTTATTGTTATTGTTATAATTTTTGTTTTCAAAATTCCTGGAGTGAGTTTTGCAGGCTTTCTCATGCACGTTAAAAGCGCCATAATCCGTCGCGGTGTTATCACGGTCCCATGATGTAATTTGTTCATTGTTGTGCCAGGGACGATAAAACTCGTGCATATTCCACGGTTACGCATCATGGGAATTTTAATGGCCGGCCTCGGCTGTAATTTGCTAACGATATTCCGTCTTTGAGAGAGAGAAAAAAAAGGGAAAAACGGCTCTTTATCGTCGCTGGTTATCAGCCGGAAGAGTTTCGATACGTGCAGATGGTGCCGGGGCGAGCGAACGTATCTCAATCTCCGCGCGCATCGATAAGTATTGCTCGTAAAACTAGCGACGTGTGCCTCCGCGGAAAATGAGGTAACCTAACCTCACTCAATCCTGAGCCAAGGATTTTTTTCCATGGGATTTATCTGGAATTTTTTGGAATTCTGCATAATATGGAGTTCATCCACAACATTTAATGTCCAAAATACTTCTCAAAGTGTCATATTCGAAATTCTAAGAAATAAATTTCAATGTGCCTTATTCGGAATTCCAAGACACTTTTCAATGTCCAAAAACATGTTTTACGGTGTTTTATGAAAATTCTAAGACACTTTCAAACGTTCAAGTCACTTCTTTGAGTGATAAACGCAACAATATTTTAGACAATCCTCCAAGTGTCTATTTTGAAATTAAAAGACCTTTACAAGTATCTTTTCCGAAATTCTCCGAAATTTTCAAATATACAAGACACTACTTCTTAAACTGTCCTTTCCGAAAATTCAAAATATTCGGAAATGCCCAAGACACTTCTTGAAATGCCTTATTTGAAATTCTAAGACACTTTGAAGTGTCTCATCTAAGATTCCAAGACACTATTGAATGTCAACACAATACCAATGATCAGATACAAAGTATCTGATTGGAAATTCTAAAACACATTTATGTTTTTTATACCAAAATATGAGACACTTTTTAGTGTTCAAAACACATTTGACGGTGTTCTAAGAAGCGTCTCATTCGGAATTTCAAGACACTCTCGAATCTCTGAGATAATTCGTAAAGTCTCTTATTTGAAATTATGAAACACTCCAAAGTGTCTTATTCGGAATTTCAAAACAATTTTAAATGCCCAAGACGCTAGTAGAGATGTTTTATTAAAATTCGAAGACACTTTTAAACGTCTAAGACACTACTTGGAGTAATTTATACAAAATTTGAACACAATCCTTGAAGTCTTATTTTTAATTTAAAGTTTTTGAAAAGTATCTTTTCCGGAATTCTCAGAAATTTTCAAGTGTATAAGACACTTCTTAAACTGTCTTTTTCAAAGTTCCAAGATATTCAAAAATGCCTAAGACACTTTTAGAAATGCCTTATTTGAAATTTTAAGACATTCGAAAGTGTCTTGTTCGAAATGCTAAGACACTATCGAATGTCAACACAATTCTTCAAGTGTCTCATTAGAAATTCTAAAACACTTTTACGTTTTTCATACCGAAATATGAGACACTTTTTAATATTCAAAACACTTTCTAATGTCTGACACACTAAATCTTACAGTGATTTATTACAAATTTGTAGACACTTGTTGAAGTGTCTTGTTAAAATTCAAAGACCTTCTGAAGTATCTTTTATGGAATTGTAAGACACTTTTCAAAGTGCCTTTGAAAATCCAAAGATATTCAGACATTTCTAAGACACTTTACAAAATGTCTTACTCGAAGTTCTAGGACACTCAGAAGCGTCTCATTCGGAATTTTAAGACACTCTTGAATCTCTGTGCGTAAAGTTTGGTATTTGAAATTATAAGACACTCCAGTGTGTCTTATTGGGAATTTCAAAACACTTTAAAAAGTCCAAGACACTATTCGAGGTGTTTTTTTCAAATTCGAAGACACTTTTTAAACTCTAAGACACTACTTGAAGTGATTTATAAACAATTTCAAGACAATTTTTGAAGACTTATATTGAATTCAGAGTCCTTGAAAAGTATCTTTTCTGTAAGTCTAATACACTCTTGAGTGTCTAAGACACTTTTTAAAGCGTTTTTTAAAAATTTTCAAGATATTTTGAATTTCCAAGACACTTCTCGAAGTATCTTATTTTAACTTCGAAGACACTCCAATGTGTCTTATTCGGAATTCTGAGACACTTTTTAATGTCAAAAACATTATCCAAAATGAATGCCATCGATTTTTCTTAAAGATAATTTCATTCGGGGAGGGC
>JAPYZL010064551.1:0-18126 GCA_030522825.1 Platygaster orseoliae | reverse complement strand
ACGCAATTACTGACGTTTGATACTCGACACTAGAGCCATATATGGAAAAAATTTCAAGTCTCCAGTGATTACCGTTCTGACGGTAATGCAAATTGAACCTTTCGTGAACTGTACATTTTGCTCCAGTCTCCCCTACTTTATAAAATTTTATTTATTCAGTTACAGATATTGCTATACAATAAACACAATTTTCAAAAACAAAATTCACAATTTTATAACTAAAATAATAATTACTATTTTCTGGAATTCAATAAAATACTTTTAACGTTGTTCAGCTTTCAAAAAACCTATAATTGTTCTACCTTCATACTTTTTTATTGTGATTTGATTGAATTTTTTTATATGATTAAATTTTCAAAATTATTTTTCTTATCTGTATATTTAAGATTCTAAAATCTTCTGAATTACAAATTATATTTATTTTTCAATTATAAATTTGTTGACATTCAATTACTCGTACCGAAGCGCGCGGGGACAGCTATTAATAAATAAAAATAAAATTTATAGCTGCTCAAGAAACAGAGTCCTTGAAATCACAATACACCAAACTCCTGGATGCCTATGGATGTTTGGGCGTTCTGCAACTCAACGCTGGGGAAAATACCCTGCTATACCTCGTCCTTGTGACAGGATGTTTTTCTGTCGGCAAAATTGGAGAATCCGAAGTTTTCAGGATCACTCAGACAAATTTTGTGCCCCTTCATTATGTGCAGTCCAGCGAAGACCGAATTTCCGAGGTCCGCAAAGTTTTAAACTCAGGAACATTTTACTTTTCTTGGTCCTCGAGCCACCAGCTTGAAGCTTTGGATATTACTTTGTGCGCCCAACGTCGTTGCAGGTCGACGACAACCGACAACCGATTTTTTTGGTTGGTGCAATATTTAAGCAAATTTGATGATAGTTGTAATGAAATTCTCATATTGAACAATTTATGGAAGGTTTTGCAAATGTGATGAAATCTTTTAGGAATCGTATGTTGCACATTCACCTCTTGAGATTTGGCGTGGATACGAGTAAATGGCTGCTGAAAGCGATGTGCGGTAGTGTAGAAATTAGGACGGTTTATGTGGGACATCGACAAGCCAAAGCAGTGGTTGTTTCCAGGCTCAGCTGTGAAAGAGCAGGAACTAGGTAATTTTCTTAGGGTGTCCAGCCTCTGGGAAATCTGGGAAATCATCCGGGAATACTGATTCTAGAAATAACTGGACTGTTTCTCAACCTCTGATGAAAAAATCAAAGTGTTTTTCAAATTGAAACAAATAAATTGGAAATTAAGAGCTCCTTTATCAGATAAAACAAAATTTCAAACGTAGATTTTCCTATTCAAGCACACTGGTAAAATAGAATGAAATAATACGTGATTCCAAATTCTTAAATTGTGAAAACATGATTTTCTTCAGATTTAATGTTCGAGGTACAAACGATGACGGCCATGTAGCCAATTTTGTAGAAACGGAACAAATTATTTATTTGGACAACGAAACAACTTCCTACTTGCAAACACGAGGCTCCGTACCTTTGTTTTGGGAACAACCTGGCATCCAGGTCGGCTCGCACAAGGTTAAAGTCTCTCGGGGATTCGAAACGTCTTCTCCATCTTTCGATCGGTAAGGTCACTTGACAATGAATGTCACGAGCTACAATAATTTCATTAAACTAATATTGTATTATTAAAAAAAAAAATAATAATGTATGCGAATCTTTGGATTGTCGGCAGGCATATGACGATGATAAAACAGAGATACGGTCAACAATTGATCGTCAATCTTCTGGGTTCGAGTCTCATCGGCAGCAAAGAAGGCGAAGCGATGCTGAGTCAATTATTTCAGAATCATCACAGCGTCTCCCCACACACCGACATTCCTCACCTACTCTTCGATTATCACCAGGAATGTCGCGGCGGCAACACCAAGAACCTGTCCAAGCTGAAAGCCAAAGTCGACAAGTACCTCGAATCCTTCGGCCTCTTTTACGCGATCGGCAATTCCGTCATTCACGAGCAACGCGGCACCATTCGTACCAATTGCCTCGACTGCCTGGACAGGACGAATTGCGTTCAAACTTTCTTCGCCTTGGAAATTCTCGGCAAACAACTCTCTCTGCTGAAACTCTTGGAAAAGCCCCAAATGTCGTCGCGCTTCGAGGAAGTCTTCCGTCAGATGTGGATAAATAACGGCAACGAGATAAGCAAAATTTATGCCGGAACAGGTGCCATCCAAGGTAGCTCGAAACTGATGGACGGCGCCAGGTCAGCGGCCAGGACGATACAAAACAACCTCTTGGACTCGAGCAAACAAGAGGCTATAGACGTATTGTTGCTGGGTTCGACGTTGAACACGGAGCTCGCAGACAGGGCGAGGTTGTTGCTGCCTTCAAATATGTTGCACGCGCCGCCGAGCGTTCTTCGGGAAATGTGCAACAGGTACAACGAATATGTGGATATCATGAAACTGAGGGTAGGGGTTGGGACTTACAACGTGAATGGCGGGAAACATTTTAGGAGCGTTGTTTACAAGGACGCGTCGTTGACTGATTGGTTGTTGGACGCTCCGCGCCAGTCTTCGAGTAAGTGTTATGCGTGGTAGTGGTAATTTTACAATTTTTTGATTTTTAAGGGGAGGTTCTCATTCAAAATTTCCAAAAATTCGAGTTTTTTTCTTTTCATTTTTTGAAAGGTATTAGTGTCTACTATATTGTGGTAAATGAGCTTTTCGATCCGAACATCAAAACAGTTTCTACAGGCCATGTCGCCATGGGGCGCTCTCGGCTAGAAACACGCGCCTCAGGTAGAAACCTTTTCACGGCATTAGAATGCTAGAATGCTTCGCGTCGCATTGTACATGTGTAGGTAAGTAACTTCAGATTCGTAATCAGCGATATCCAAAACCCATAATTCCATGTAATTGTTACGAAATATTGACATTCTACCACGAATAATTTATCAAAAAAGTTCTCAAAACATGATTTTTCTAAACTGCGTACAATCTCATTTGAAAACGGTTCAATTTAAAGACTTCATCTTTTGACTTTTCGAAAGAAAACCCTTTACATTGGAGTAATGACCTATAAAATATACAAATTCTTTGTATTAACTTTTTTTTGTGAAGCCTCAAAGTGGAAAAAAAGGCTAAAAAATCGATCTCAAAGTTTGAGATAGCATGATTATGTCAAATTTGAAGTTTTTTTACCCGTTCTTAGGTCATTCCTCCAATAAATGTAGCTTACTTTTGAGCCTTATCATTAATTTTGTGTTTCAGATCGATCCTGAGGCAGCAGGCTCTACGCAGTTTTATTATTTCACGCGCACCTCACCTTAGACAGAACGTCAACATGGGCGCCATTTCGTTTTTTTCGTCTTGAAAAAATTTGCAAACGATTACGAAAATATAAGCTTTTTGAATCCTAAAACTGTTTTTTTCTATGTTTTTTCATTGGCCCACAAAAAAATTCCAAATTTTGCTTACTTTTTGGTCATTTGAATGAGAACCTCCCCTTAAATTGCTCCAGTTTAACAGACAATGAAAATTAGACACTTCTTTTTCAGCTCT
This sequence comes from Platygaster orseoliae, assembly GCA_030522825.1. Taxonomy (NCBI): domain Eukaryota; kingdom Metazoa; phylum Arthropoda; class Insecta; order Hymenoptera; family Platygastridae; genus Platygaster; species Platygaster orseoliae. Next base: position 14,578 of record JAPYZL010064551.1, on the reverse strand, counting down.
CGTCACTACCGAGTACGACAACGTCCCCATTGACATATTCGCCGTTGGTTTTGAGGAAATCGTGGACTTGAATGCGAGCAACATCATGGCTGCCAGCACTGACAATGCCAAAGCATGGGCCGAGGAATTGCAGAAAATCCTATCACGCGACGAAGAGTACGTTCTCGTAACGTACCAACAATTGGTCGGCGTTTGCCTATATTTGTTCATTCGTCCCATGCACGCGCCGTTTTTGCGCGATCTTGCCATCGATTGCGTGAAAACTGGATTAGGCGGCGCCACCGGCAACAAAGGAGCTGCCGCCATTCGTTGCGTTCTATACTCGACCTCGTTTTGCTTCGTCTGCGCGCATTTCGCCGCTGGCCAATCCCAAGTCAACGAGCGCAATGCTGATTACGCCGAGATAACACGGAAAATCGCATTCCCTATGGGTCGGACACTCAACACCCATGATTACGTATTTTGGTGCGGAGATTTTAATTACAGAGTGGACATGGACAAAGAGGAAATGAAGGAGATGATTAAGAGAAACGAGTTGGATCAGATTTTGCAATTCGATCAGCTGAAGGTGAGTAAAGTTTATGGTTACCCTTTTTTTTTAGATTATACCGTTTTCAGTTTCAAGGCATTGATCGATTTGATTCGTTTTTTTGTTATAGGTTCAGCAGGAGCAAGGAAATGTATTCAAAAACTTCTTGGAAGGTCCCATAACTTTCCCACCAACCTACAAGTATGACCTTTTTTCGGATGACTATGATACGAGTGAAAAGTGTCGGCAGCCTGCTTGGACCGATCGAGTGCTTTGGAAACGACGCAAGCAGTTTCCAGAAATTGGTGAGTGATTCGTACTTTTCAACAATCTTTTCGGAAATTAATAATAATACGTCACGTAATACGTCATGCACTTTTTTACCCCCCCCCCCTTCTCTCAAACGTCATGTCACACTTGCAAAATTAATGTTTTTGAGGAATCACTTATAATCATTCATAAATGTTAGTCATTTTGTAATAGTTTTGCTCGCTCAAAAATAACAATAATCCTTGTTTCAGAAGAATTTTTCTTCAAGGAAATTCTAATTATCAGTGTTTGGTTAAAATACTGTAGAAAATTGAAATTTTTAAAATTATCACAGCCCAGGGATTGATGAAAAAAATTAGAATCTAACAAAATTGTAAGATTCTAACAAACTTTGGGCCCTGGATCATTGAATTCTATAAATCTAGATAGACATTAGTAGAAATACCACAAAATATTTCGAATCGTACAAACTCTGAAGAAATAATAAGAGTAATAGAATTCTGTGATTCATGAAAAATCTGAAAAAAATACCGACGATTTCCGAAACTACGAATTTTCGAGCATCAAATTATGAAAATCATCTGAAATAATGTATAAAAGTACTAAAAAACGATACAATATTTTATGAGTACTAAAAAAAAACAAACAAAAAACACAAGAGATTTTTAACATACTATCAATCATGGAAACGTAATTTTCCCATAAGTCTATAAAAGTACTAAAAATGTACATAAATTTGGAACATAAAGTATTGAATTTCATAAATCTACATATACAACAATCTGCAAAGTACTGGAAATCTAAAAAATTGCTACGAAATCCTTTACAGTTCGATAAATACTAAAAAACATGTGAGAAATACTACAAATCGTTTGATACTCAATAACTATGTAAAAATAATTTTTCAAAAATTTATGTCACCTCGAATCTTGGAACATTTAATTCTTAAAATACTTATAAATACACCAAAAAAAGTACTGAAAATGCATAGAAAAGATACTGTTTTAAAAAAAATCAATTAAAATAATCACAATAGTTAAATTTTCAATACTACAGCATCATATTCTAGAAATCTATAAAAATACCAGAAAATACAACAAAATTTAATGAATAGCATAAAATACGAAAATTCTAGGAACCTATGAAATGCTTTGTTGAATTTAGGTGCTTTTGGGAAGTCATTTCCAGATAGAGTTGTTTTCGTATTTTCTTTGTACGCGCGATCGTTTTATGTTTACTACGCGTGCGTGGATTATCTTTTTCTTTTGGGCGTTTGTAAGGGATTTTGGGTTCTAGTTTGAGTCAGGATATCAGCTGCCGCACATCAGCTCCTGTTGATTTTCTTTTGTACTATTATCTTGATTGAATAATAATTGACATATTCTTTTAATTGTTTTTCAATTACTCTCTTGCTGCTGCACTCTTCTACTAGTTCAACATGCTTAAAATCCGTCTAGTTATGATTTTCTCGAGTTAGGTTTAAAATTGTTTAGTGTTGCTCGTGCTCGTTAGGTGGCTACATCAAATTTTTTCTCTGATTACTCCAAATTATCGTGTATCGCGTACTAACGCGCAAATTGGTTAATACACTCATGTGAGTCCAATAAAAAACATTCATGAATAGCCGTTTTCATAAAAAGTTTTGTTTTTTAGTATAGTTAGTAGGGGTGTGCGGGATCCTGACTTATCGGGAATGCCGAGTTCGGGATGCGTCGAGAAATGCTTTGGGACAGGAAATGCTCTTTCCCGACAGTTCGGGATTTCCCGACATTTTCGAGATTTCTCTACAATCTCGAAATTTATAGAGTTAAGGATTTATCGAAATTACTAGATTTTTCGGAAATTCTGCATTCTTTAGATTCCTGAACCTCTTAGGATTCTTGAAATTTTCGGAATTCTTCAAACTCGCGTGATTGCTTAAATTTTTCGAACGGTTAGGAGTTTCTTGAATTTTTCGGGATTTCCCGACATGTTCGAGATTTTTCGACAATCCCAAAATTTCTATAGTTGAAGAGTTACACAAATTACTAGATTTTTCGGTATACCTGAATTCTCTAGATTCCAAAACTTCTCAAAATTCTCGACATTTTTGTGATTGCTCTAATTCTTCAAACTTTTCGGAGCTTTCTGAGTTTTTAAAGATTAACGAATTTTTCAGGATTTCCTACATTTCGAGATTTCTCTACAATCCCGAAATTTTTAGAGTTAAGGATTTATCGAAATTACTTCATTTTTCGGAAATTCTGAATTCTCTAGATTCCCAAAGTGCTCAGGATTCTTGAGATTTTCGGGATTCTTGAAAGTCTCGTAATGGCTAAAATTTTCCGAACTTTTCGGGACTTCTTGAATTTTGGAGGATTTCCCGACATGTTCGAGATTTTTCTACAATCCCAAATTTTCTATATTTGAAGAGTTATCAGAATTACTAGATTTTACGGAATTCCTGAATTCTCTAAATTCCCAAACTTTTCGGGATTCTTGAAATTCTCGTGATTGCTCATATTCTTCAAACTTTTGGGGGTTTCCTGAATTTTTTAAAGATTACCGAATTTTTCGGGATTTCCCGACATTTCGAGATTTTTCTAAAATCCCAAAATTTCTAGAATTAAGAATATATCGAAATTACTAGATTTCTCGGAAATCCTGAATTCTCTAGATTCCCAAACTTCTCAGGATTCTCGAAATTTTCGGAATTCTTGCAATTCTCGTGATTGCTCAAATTTTTCGAATTTTTCGGGGTTTCTTGAATTTTTCGGGATTTCCTGACATGTTCGAGATTTCTCTACAATCCCAAAATTACTATAATTGAAGAGTCATCAGAATTACTAGATTTTTCGGAATTTCTAGATTCTCCAGATTCTCGAAAATTTTGGAATTCTTTAAATTTCCGTTATTACTCAAATTTTTCAAACTTTTCAAAGATTTTATGATTTTTCGTGATTTCCCGATATTTTCGGGATTTCCTAACGATTTCGGGATTTCCCGAATAACTCGGGATCCATCCCGACCCCATGTGAAATTTCCCGAAACATCCCGACCTCTGAAATTCTCTATCCCGCACACCCCTAATAGTTAGTGATTTCAGGCACACAAATATTTGAATATGTATTCGAAAAAAATGATTTTATGTTACCGATCAGTATCTGACGGTAATTTTTACATAAAAAAACTTCTCCGCAATAAATTACTGTAATTTAACGGTAGTTTTTATGTTACGTTACCGAAAAATAAATTACCGGTAATTCAACATCTCTACAGATGCCCACCCTCCCCCTATGTCGCACTCAGGGCTGCCAGATGCCAGATTATACGGAAAAATCCGTATTAGACAAGGACAAGCTTACGTCTTTTTTGACGATAGACGGAGAAAACAAAACAGAATCTGGCAGCTCTGGTCGCACTTTATGATAAATTGCTGACCCCAAAGTTGAAAATTCTCTTTCTGTGACACTTGACAACTTTCAAATGAACCCAATTGTTCTAAAGACTCGCCATCGGATTGGAGCCCCGGACACTTGGTATTTTACGGTCGTGCGGATCTGAAGCAAAGCGACCATCGACCCGTGATCGCGGTGATCGACATCGACGTGCACCGAGTGAATCCAGACAAGCGCGAGCGCGTATTCAATGAAGTAATACAAGACCTGGGTCCCCCCGATGGAACAATTGTCGTGAAAGCCGTCGGTGAGAGCGACGACGTGGACAACGTTTTCGACGACAGCTTTATGATGGCGCTACTTCAAGACCTGTCCCAAATTGGAGAAGTCATACTCGTGAGGTTCGTGGACGACACCATTTGGGTGACGTTTCGCGATGGCCAGTGCGCCCTCGCGGCGGCGCGCAAGGGCCGCACCCAAGTGTGCGGTCAAGCCCTGAAACTCGTCCTGAAATCCCCGGACTGGGTCAGCTTGATCGAGAAAGAGATCGACATTTGCAGCAACAACGCGATACCCGAATTCAGCGATTACTCGCCCTTGGACAGTCCCGTGCGCGGTTTCGAGCGCTTGGAAGTCGAGCCCGGGCCAGCGTCAGGTCGCGCCAGCCCGAGCAATCCACCGCCGCGACCGGCTCCACCGGCTCGTCCAGCGCCCCCCAAGAGCCCGGTCGCGGATCGACGCCCGGTGCCCAGGGCTGGGGTCATCAGTGTCATGCCGAATCAGTTTCAACCGCTACGGGAAGCGCCGTTGCCACCCGGCAGGAACGACGAGGATGAAGCCAAAAGGCTTTCCCCGGAGTCGGCGATTTACGAAGAGATCCCCGAGGAAGTTGGGAACTTCCCGGCACCGACTAGACCACCTCCTCCGTTACCGCATTCAGATGAGTTTCAGGTATGTTTTGACGTAGAACTGCTTCCTTCTCCTCGTTTTGGTATATTTCCACTAGTGTGGAAAAGTTTTTTTTTTAACAAATCTGAGAATTGTAATTAGATGAGTTAAAAAAATTGTTCCACACTAGTCAAGGACTATATTTTAATCAACAATGTGTGGAAATACCAGTTTTGTATCGCCCGAGCGCGTGGAAAAGTGGCCTTTACCACACGGCATTGAATAAAATCTTATAATTTTCGTTTTCAGGACGCTAAGAAAGCTCCGAGTTCTGTGCCGCCTCCTCTCCCGCATCGGCAGGCGCCTCTACCTCCCCCCCAGCACCCCCCTCCCGGTTTGCCGAACACGGTTCCCCCTCCTGTGCCCGCCAGGACCACCGGAGGACCTCCTATTCCTGCCAGGAATAATACTCATTAATCGTTTTCATTACGCACGCCTCATCACTTGGTAACGCAACGTTTTCCTTTTGCGCGAGTATAACGTGGTTAATAATCATAACGTGATCATTATAACGACTTTCGCGTTGTCATTATTAAAAAGCGATTAATAATTAATTGCGTTAGGTATCGCTCAGTCAGAATAATACTGGACAACCGAAATTTTTTCCATTGTCTGGAGCAAAAGACCATAGAAACGAATTTCCTTTTCGTTGAATTTTGAAAACATGGTGAAATTTATTTCAAGAAATGAGATGAATCGAGTTCTCTTAATGGCTTCGCTGAGAGTAAGAAAATTCTTTTTTTTTCGTGCACTTATTTTTAAATCACTAATAGGAGTAACGTTTTCCCCAAAAATTGGTAATTGAATTGAAGAATATCTTGATTTACCAAGGGGAACTGATTTTTTTTTGTTGATATTCGCTCCAGGTGATTGGAAAAATTTGTGCGATAAATAATTTATTTTGAAAATGTTGCAGATAAAACGTAGTATCTTGATCGAGTTTGCGTCGTCTTTGAACGTATTTTTAGAATGATTTTCAAAGCTATTTTTTTAACCGTGTACAACGTACTTTGAACAATATTTTACTTGTCTTGTACGGTACGATTTGAAATTTTTAAAAACTTATTTAGTTTTTTGAACTCGAACCAAGATGAAAATTTATATTGTCTTATAAACTTTTTCAGATATATTGGCTTTTAAACATAATTTTGTATGCAAATTCACAATATTTTTGTTGTTGCTGTGTTTGAGTGGTTGATTGGTAATAACAATCAGTGATTATTCTTGTGTGATTCTTGAATCGCACATTTTTTAAATTCTTCATTTTTTAAAATTTTGTGTGAATAATTTTTTTATTTATCCATTAATTGTGATAAACAAGCCACAAAAATTCAATACCAAAAATTTTTTAGATTTAATCCATTTTTTACAAATATGATGTAAATGTCGTATTCTATATCAAATTTAAATATGTTATTGAAATCTTGAATATTTTTATACTGTCATTTTTTTCCCTATTGATGTGGTTGTTATGGAAAAATGACAAAACATTTTCATAATATTAAAGAAATTTCGAGATGAACCTGCTGGTTTGATAAAGTTAATTATACAAAAAAAAAATGGTATTTATATTGTAAATTGTACCAATTGTATTTTTTTTTATTGTATTCAATATTTTTAATCACTAAAAAAGACTTTTGCAGCCAACTTTAAATAAATTGGTTTTCTTCAAAATATAAGTTGACTGTACCGAAAGAAAATTTAATCAATTTTCGATATATATTTACAACTATTATCGCATGAAATTCGTAGTCAGAAACAATCGTTTCAAATTGTTGAGGTTTAAATGTTTAAATACATGATTTATGGAAAATCCTGAATTTTTTAGATGCTAGAATTATTTTTAGTTTTTTTTTTTCGGAAAACAGGTTGTTTTTTTTTCAAGAATTTTAGTATTTGAAAATTTTTAATACCATTGTTTTTCAATAATATAATATAACAAATCAATTTTGAAATAAGCAAGTTTTACAATATTCTGAGATTGTTTATGTAATTATCGACATTAATGAAGTCAACTTTCTGAAAATTATACAAGATTTTCATGTATCTCTTTTTACGAATTTTACATCAAGAATATTTAGCTCAAAAGTTGATCGTGTTGAGTAATTATAAAAAGTGTTGAACGAATTTGGTTTTAACTTCTAAATCTCGGTGAAAAAATTTTAAACTGTTGAATTATGAAAAAGAAAATTTCATTATTTTTCAATTTTATTATAAGTTTTATAAAAAAAAAAAAATTATTTTTTATGATTTAATTTTTTTTTTATTTCAAGTGAAAAGTTGATCTTATTTTCATGAATTTTTCAAAATGAATGCATTTTTTTATAAAAATAATTTTGTCTATAAATCGCTAACAGCCTGGAATTTCAACTTTCACACCAAAGAGACATAAAAAATATTGCTTTCAAAGTACGAACAAGATCGCATCTTATATACTTCCATGTATAAAAAGTTGAAACACTGTTCTAGACAAATTTATCTGTACGAATTGTTATGTTTCGAACGATATTTAAAAAATACACTATATAGAAAATCGTATATTTTCGATACGACCGTAACCCAAAAACCACGCTTGAAATGATTCTAATGACCCTAAAAAATGTTCACGATAACAACAAACGAATGACTGTGTATACAAAAATGAAGTTATGGTAATAGAATACTTTTGCAGCTTTCCCTGTAATTTCACGAGTGACGTTTTTTTTTTGCCAATTGTTAATTATGATACAAAAATTTGAAAAAAAATTCTTAGTAATGTTTTAAAACTTGTATACGTTTTCTTACATGATCAGAAATGAATTGTTTAAACTTTTAGAAAATTTGCAGACAATGAAAATTTTAATTTATGATGAAGTTATACATTTTCGACTTTATTTTTCGTTGCAAAAGCTGATAAATGGTGCACATTACCTTGATAAAATAAACAACTTCAAACGAGATTATTCAATACTCACTACGCTTTCGATATCATGTTACATTTGGACTGTTACTGGCATGATTCGCGTAAATTGTTCTGTTTGGAAAATGATTCGTAAGCAGTGTTGGAATTGAATTCTTGTAGCCAGAAAAAATGCATTGTACAGTCATAGTTTTATTACGAGAATCATATCAGGAATGTCCATGACGATTATGGAATTTTAGCGACTAATTGCAGGTGTTAGAAAACCATGTGATAAGAGCCAAGTACTTGACAAAATTGGGACAGAGTAACGAATCTTCCATTCGTGAAAGGCATGAAAACAAAAAAGATGTAATAAATTGTTAAGAAGTGTCGAAACGCTTGCAGCGACAACTGATGCCTATCCAGTATTTAAATGATTCACGTTCGCGCGCAGACAAACATTCCAAAAGACAAATGGCGGGCTTGAAATCACAAAAGGATAATCAAAATTTTGAAAACTGGAGATTTAATAATGAGTCTTAACGTATTTTTATAGATAAACCGACGAATTTCCAATGAGTAAAAAAAATCAATTTTTTCAAAGTTTATGTCTGATGAATTTTAACTCTGATTTTTTCATAGAATTTGCCACAAAATTAAAGTAAAAAAGAAAAATTACGACATTGATCAACACAAATTTGTAAGAATTCAATCAAGTTTTTTTTTATGCATAATATGAAAAACAGAAATTTTTGTTCATCGTTAATTAAATCCATAACTATAACTACTTTTAATTTTTCTGTTTCCAGCCCTTTTTTTACTTTTATTTTTTAATAAATATTATCAAAAAAACATCAAAAATAAAGAAAACAGGTTAAGTTAAAAACTTGAAAAATCTTTAACTATCTACATATTGAAAAAATTGCAAACTTGAATTTTTTTCATTGCATAATCTTTAGTTTAATGAAGTTTACACCTTGATTTTTACCCTATTTTGATTTCCAGCCCTTCAAATGTAAAAAGCATTGTTAGAGGATAGTTATAATTTGTGTAGATGGATATTTAAATGCGATGAGAATGTTACAAAGATTTATGTGTGTTGCTCGGTTGAAGAAGATGCTCAGCAGAGTGAAATGTATTTATTTTGTAGATGTTCAAAAATAAAATAACACTGTAATTATATAAATGTACATTTGTGAATTAATTTCTCGTTTTTCCTATATCGCGTCGAAGAATTTTTGGTTTGTCTAACAATCGAAAGGAATTCATAGTAGAGGCAATTTTAGAGTTTCAAGTTTTTATTTTATAAGTACATGTAAAATTGGAGCATACACACAAATTTGGATTCACTCAAAAGTCTTATATTTTTTTATTTTATTTGATTCTTATTATTATTGTTTATTACTCCTGCGTTGGGTGCGTAATATGTAATATATAATTATTGCATGATGCATAATAAAAAAGTTTATAATATAATTAGCGGTACTGCAATAGCATGAGGTGAAACCTCCACGCAAACAAGTATAAAAATCTGGGCCTAATGTCAATCATATTTGGCACATTACATGGAAAAATCTTAAAACTAATACTTTTTGACTCCAAAATCTTGGTCCTCGTAAGTACGAAAAATTTTTTATGGGTTCTGCAGGGAGACAAAATTCTATCTTCGAAAGCGTGTAAAAATTCCATGTTATTGAAGCTAGAATTTTCTCACTATGCAATTTTTCACGTTAAATATCAACAAAAAAAATGAAGGAGTACACCATAAAACACTAATTTTCTAATTAAACATTGCTATATATATCATAGTGGAAGGTAACTTTTGTAATCTGATTTTTTAATTTCATTATTACCTTTATATTAATCACGATATTTTACTCGATTAGAACAAGGTGCTTGTAAATAATATTGGAATGATGCTGATGATACTGTAAATTCTCCGGAACATGGGATTCCAAATCACAAAAAAATGGGGTGAGGTAATAAACTTATTTTTCTTTTTTATGAGACTCTCAAAAAGTTTGTAAAAAAAATTAAAATTACTCTAATTCATATAGCGCAGTAGAGACAATATAATGGCACATAGAAAAAATGTTGGCACAAAGCGCAAGAATCTAATATATTCTAAGTGCTGAGATTACATGGAACGTGTAAATAAGGTATTCAAAAACGCCACAGCTTAGTCCTTTTTCTTCGGCTTCTTTGGATTGCGCTAAAACAAAAACAAATTTGGTTCAAAAATTTTACCAATCACGAAATCCAGGAAAATCTGCGGTAGTTGTTTATACATACACTTCTGCTTTTGGCTTTGCAAAGTGGGCAAATTGGCGCGTTTCTGTGGATTTGTTGGTGACAGGAGAGACAGGATTTCATAGGCGGAGGTTGTTGACGGAATGTCGGCGCCGTGGCCCCCGGAGCTTGTGGCAATGGCCTCGATTCCGATTTGCTGGGTCCCTGTGGGGGCCCAGGGGCCAAAAAAGTGTTTCCTCCTGGGTGGACTTGATGATGGATGTTCATGGGAGGCAAAAGGTCCTCTCCGCGCATGTCAAGTCTCCATTCGGTTTTTTGCACGGGCCTGTCAAAGTAACTGAAACACAAACATAAGATTTTCTTCAAAAAATCTTCCTTTATAGACACGAAGTTTACAAGAAAAATTTGCATAAATTTAATGCAACCATTGTGTCAGGCAAGTACGAAAATTATGTGCCAACAATTTATTTATTGAAATTCACACAGATAGTGGCGTAGGCAGAAAAAAGGTTTGGGAGGGGTTTTTTGAAAAATTATTTCTGAATACAATTGGGGGAAAACGCTTTACAAACGAAGATGATTTAAAAAAAGAAGTTGAAAGATGGCTAACCAATATGGCGGCAGAATGGTTTGATTCTGGTTTGAAAAAACTGTTACCACGATACCAAAAATGTTTGGAAAAACAAGGCGATTATGTAAAAAAAAAAAATAAATTTTGTATGTACTTCTCAAAATATACTTTTTTGAAAAATTTTTGACTCTCACTCAATTTTTTTGTAAGATAGTGTAACTTATTTTTGAGACGTGCCTTGTATAAGAAAACCGTTTAAGTTATATACATAATAAGGAAATATGAAAAATACTAAAAGTATTAAAAAAAGATAAAAAATATCATCTCAATGACTCGAAAATGACAAAAATTGAATTCCATTATCTCGAATACATAATTATGTATATTAAAAATGTTCGACTCTGGAAGCTAAAATTTGAATAACCCTGAAACGTCTAAATTCGTAAAATTGAAAATCTTTTTACCGAAACCAGATGGTCAATGATTAAAAATTATAAAATCCCAAAAGAAATTTATTCTGTAAGTAATTCAGGAATTTCAAAAATTTCCGTATTTTACGTTATTCATACAATTTTTTAGTATTTTTTGTTGTTTTATAGATTTCTTGCATTCTTATGACTCACTTTACAGATTTATAAAATTTGATGCTAAAGTATTGAAATTTATAACGATTTGGAGTTTCTAGTATTTTTATGAATTTCTAATTTATTTGTAGATTAATGTATAGATTTCTAGAATTTTAATTAAAATAAATTTCCAGTATTTTTCAAGATGTCTGGAATAATTAGAGCTACGAAGATTTTTAATAATTTATAAATTTTTGTAGTTTTTGAAGTGTTAATAAAACTTAGTAGAATTTTCTATTATTTTTACAGATTTCCATACACAATTTTTTAGAATTCGATGGTCAAGGAATCCAAGTTTTATAGATCGTACGTATTTGTTAAGATTTTTCAGAAAATAGTTTTTTAAAGAATTCTGAAACTCTTAATAATCCTTCAGTTTGTTCATGATTTGAAGTAATTATTGGTATTTTAAAAAATGTCTTTCTAAATTTCTAGAATTTAATATTCCATAGTTTAAAGTTTTTTAGATGTTCAAAATTTTCGTCAATTACTGTTTTTTTAATGAATACCTAGCTAAATTCAGGCGCGTACGCAGAAAAAATTTTCGGGGGGGTTTTGTTGAATTCAATTTTTACTTCTGAGAATGATTTTTTAAAGACTCCAAAAATTTCACAATTTCTCCATATTTCGGGGGGGGGGGGGTTGAAAAAATGTTATAACAAATTGTAGTTATATATTAGTTTTTGAATATGCAAGTCTTACTCTGGGGAAATAAGATCAGATTCAGTTTCGTACAACTCTGGTAGTCTTTCCAGTCCCAAATATTCCCTTCTCATGCGATCAATGTCGTGTTTCAAAGGCTGATAATCGTTATTGTGAATTAGTTTCGCTGTTTCTCTTGCACGATTTCTGGCATCTTCTGCTTGTTTTATCACGGATTCCATCTGGATAAAATGTGAAACATATTTTGAAGAATACACTTTTCCTATAATTTTCCTGCAACTACTTATAATTGGGTTCAAACATTGAAAAAAATTGAAAAGTTTAACAAAATACCAGTGAGTAATTAAATTAATAAGTTCATCAAGTTGAAAAAATGATCATCAAAATAAAAAAAAATAAAAAACGTTACAATGTAATTAGATTGGAGAGCTTTTTAAAAATTGTATGTTGTGAATCAAATTTATAAATTAAGTACAGCATTTATATCGGCGTGAATCTGCCTCAGCTCTTCAACATGGGCCATTTTTTCCTGCATCAGCAAGTCCATTTCTTGTTTGTATTCCATCAAGCATTTATCTTCTTGTTCTGTTTGTTCAACTTCCTGGACAATTCTGTGCTTGATTTTTTCAAGTTGAATCGTTTTTGATCTACGTAACACGAAAAAATTTGATTTTTTTGTCAACTATCATGAAATGAAAATCATATGCATTTTATTTTATAGTATACAGAATATTTAAATTGCAGGAATTAGTAGGTAAAATTGACCTTGACAATATACGTTATTTGATTTGGCTGTAAAACTTTTCAGAATTGTTTATATAATATTAGAACTCGAAATATTACTTTATATAATAACTATTTTAAACTTTCTATAAATATATTTTTGTAATAAATTTAACTTTATGTTATAAATTTATATTCAAATTATATTATAAATTTTGTATTCAATTTTATATTATTTTTATAATAAACTGTATATAATATATTTTTATAATAACTATTTTAAACTTTATGTAATAACTTTCAACAAACTTTGAAAAAAGTAATTTTCAAATTATACTACATTATTAATTTTATCATGCTGAATCTTTAAATATTTTCAGAATATTTTATATTTCAACAATGTGAAGTATAAGTAGGTATTGTTAAAAAATTAAGTTCAGAATACTTGGAAATTGTTAGATTTTGAAAATTTCAAGAGTGATTTCACAGAACGATTTCAGATTTAAATTTACAATGATTTATTGATGATTTGTTGAATAAGTTACGGATTAATGTATTAATTAATTTATTGTAAGTATTTCAATAATTATCATCCAGTAGTCAATAAATACAAGGAAAATTATTGAACGAGTTATTATCAATATTTTAGAACAAGAAAGTTTCGAATAATATGTATAGGATTAGATATATTTTCAAAAAATGTTATTTGACCTTGAGTATTTTAAGAGTGATTTCCCTAATGATTTTGATTCGTATAAAAACCTTACAAAAATTTTTAAAAGGTTTACCTTATAATATTTTTATAAAAAAAAAGTTTTTTCATAAAGTGATCTTATAAAAACTTTAAAAAAACATAATTTTTTTAATTTTATTTTTTAAAAAAATTTTTAAACAAATATTTGTTAATAAAATTTCGTAAAAATTACTTTCTTATAGGAAGTAATTTCTTTTAAAAAAAACTTGAAAATTTTTCATAACGTTGAAAAATTTTGTAGAAAAATATCAAATTTTATAAAAAATGTACGGGGCTCGAACATTTTTTATGAAGTTTTTATAAAGTCACTTTATAAAAAACGGAATTCTTATGAAAAATTTTGCTTTTTTTTTAATCAAAATCACTAGGGTTTACAGAACAATTTCGTATTCAAATTTACGATGATTGATTTATAATTTGTTGGATAAGTTATGAATTAATGCATTAACAAATTCATTGTTATTAATTCAATAATTATGATCTGGTAGTCAATAAATATAAGGAAAATTATTGAACGAGATATTATAAATATTTTAGAACAAGAAAGTTTAGAATAATATGTAAGATATTAAATATTTTCAGAAGATTTTATTTTATTTGAGAATTTCAAAGTAAAGTATGTAATTGTTATGAATTTTTGGTTCAGAATATCTTAAAATTTTTAGATCTTGAAAATTTCAAGTCATTTCACAGAACGATTGCAGATTTTAATTCATAATTATTTATTTATAATTTGTTGGAAAAGTTATGAATTAACGTATTAACTAATTCATGGTTAGTAGGGTGGTCCTTATTTGGGCAAAGTTGGAAAATGATACGGGACCAGCCGGAAAATTAATCAAGGTATTAAAAAAAAATTTTTCTCAAAATTTGAGCCACTTCGGACAATATTAACACGTGCCTCTAGAACAGTGATTTTTTAAATGGGAAATACATGTAATTTATCATCCAAAACAGGAAAAATTTTTTATAGCCCACATGAATTG
>JAPYZL010064541.1:0-12479 GCA_030522825.1 Platygaster orseoliae | reverse complement strand
AGAGAATTTTTATATTTCTCAATTGCACGAGAATGTTTATAAATTTGGAAAAGTTTTATAAAATACTTTATAAAGTGTGCTCTATTGTATAAAGTACTTTATAAAAGGACAGTTTTTATACAATACTGTATAAAGCATGCACATTTTTACAAAGTACTTTATAAAGCACGAGAAAGTTTTATAAAGTTCCTTATAAAATCAAAAAACTTTTATAAAACACAGATAGTTTTTATACACTTTTATGTATTTTTTAAAAAAGTCGCAATTTTCATACAAATACGAGCTTCTTGGCATTTTTTAGAAAACTTTCATTGAATAACTGTTAGTTTATGTATATATTAAACTATGAAAAAATTATTATTAACTGTTAGTACGCGTGTATGATAAACTGTAAAAAAATTTTATCGTGTAAATTTCGTGATTCAGATTAATGCGAAAAGTAAATTTTTACAACACATTACAAATCATAGTATGGCTCACTGGTATCGTATATGGGTACAGATATCGAAGATTTTTGGGTTCGAATCCCGTTGGCGCCGTTAATTTTTCAGTTGCATTTACGCACTTAATTAATTATAGCAGCAAAATGTTGTTTACTTAATTAATTGCAGTTGTGTCAAAGAATAAATTTATAAATTTTAACAATGAATAATTTTTTTTTTCATATATGGTTACATATAAGATTCAAGATTACTAGGGTTGACTAGGGTTATAAAGACTTTGAAAAACTTTATAAAGGCTTTTATAAAGACATTTATAAAGTATGTAATATTTATAAAATTTTGTCGTTTTTATAAGGTTTTTGAAACGTCAAGGATTTTATAAAACATGACATTTTTTATAAATCTGTGTTTATAAACATCGACATTTTTTATAAAAACAGTTTTATAAAACTGGTATATTTTTATAAAGTTTTTATAAAAACTTTTTTTATAAACCGTTTTATAAAAATCACAGTTACCAGGCAAACAGGCAGTGCAATTTAAGAATCTTGAGAAAAAGAAGTTTGACTACAAGAAAATCAATCGTGTAAAAGCCTTCTACTAAATTTCATTCGATTTGTGTATTTGTTGTTCACTATACCAGTATATTTTCTTGCTCAAATGCGAGAAATTTTTCAACTTTGAAAAGACCCCGATCGGCACGAAAGCTTTTCAAAAATCAGACAATGTTTCAAGAAGCTGTCAATATTCTTTCGTTTGTAATGTTTCTATCAAAGAATATAAAAAATATGTTTATAACCTTTCTTATGAAAGATTTCTAAAGAAATATATTATCCGAAAAATATATTTTGAAATATTTCACTGGCAACATTGCTGAAACCTTCATGTAAGGTAACAAAAAACTCTCATGAGTGTTACTTTATGAACATTTTTGATTGCTTTCAATTGAAACGTTTCAATTCGAAACAAAACAATTAAATTGAAACATTTCATATACGTTTATAAACGATTATGTTGAAACATTTTGACAATGTTTGTTTTGTAAGATATCTGACTCATTTCATACAAAATGTTTCAGTAATGCTTATTTCGAAAAGATTCTGAAATCTTCCATTTAAAATGCTTCAATTGAAATATTTTAAAAACGTTTTGAAAAACTTTCAGTAAAACTTTTGTTTAAAATTATCTTTGGCCTTCTTTAAACATGTACAAAACGTTTCAGTAATGTTTCTTATGAAAGTTGTCTGCAACGTACGCTTGTATCCGAAACGTTTCAGATGTAATTTTTAAAACGAAAAAAAGATGCAACGTATCTAGTAGTAATATTTCTTGTATGCATTCTGAAATATGTATGAAACATTTTCAAAAGTTGTACGAAATATAGCTTTTGAAAGGTTTTTAAAAGCTTTCTAAAACCTTAGTTCTGAAACTCTGGAGGACATTTTAGATTTTAGAAAGCTTTCAGTACACCTTTTAGAAAGACTTTTGAAAACTTTCTGAAAGATGCAATATTTCAAACGAAAGCTATTATAAATGTTTCTGAAAGGTTGCGTGCCGATTGGGACTGCGCTCTTATTTGCACTCTAGCATTGGGTCAAAAACTATAAAAAAATCTTTAAATTTTACATAATTCTCATGAGTGAGCGGAAAAAAAAATTTTTTTTAAATTATGGATGAATTCACCGTCACAAACGTGAAAAGAACAAACGCGTTCTCGCTTTGTCAAAAGATTGTTCTTTCATTTAAATGATCAACGAAATTTAAATTAAAAAAAAAAGCGAGAAAAGAGATGTTAATACAATTTTTGTACATGTTCATAATGAATTGTGCTTAATTTAAAAATTTCGATTTCTAAAAGGCACACTCACCCGTTAATAAAATCTTGGTTCGAAAAATTCGCCACCCGCTTTGAAATCTTCCGGCGCCTCTGTAGATAAAAATACATCAAAGTAAGTAAAAAGTAAAATAAGGAGAAGTGTTCTTAAATATGCAAGTAAGAAATACTTTTTTTGGATCTTTGACAGTTGACGCCGCCATAATACTTTTTTTTGAAATTTTAAATTTAAAATCATGTGAGGGATAGAAATATAACACTGTGCGACAAAATTTAAGTTTGAAAAAGTTGATGAGCTCTCGTTAGCAAAAATCGATAGTACATGGCCCAAATGCATATATGTCGGAGCATTTGTTTACAAGTGATTAATTATAAAATATTAAAAATTAAAAATCGTATGACTCCCTCAATGTTCATCCGATTTTAAAAACAAAAAAAAGGAAAATTGCCGTTTTAAATCGGGCAATCCTTTTCTGCTGAAAAATTTACGGAAAATCGGTTTTTTCGCAAAGTTGCATTTTTGGGAAAAAGTCATTAAAGTAGTACTTCCCCAACCGTCGGAATAGAATGTTTTTCACCAGTTTTTCACTGACATTTTGCAAGGGACTGCCTCACGCACGCTCAATCGCGCACACATACAATCATATACAGCTCGATACAGCTCTAATGTCAACAAATTTCGAACTTTGGTGTCGAATATCTCGTAAACGAAAAACAAGAATTGATTTAAATTTTTACAGTAACTGTCTTTTGATATTAAAAATGAAATATCAGTTTTTCGTCGAGGTCATAAAAGCGGTTTGTTTTATATATCAGTTTAAGATACATTTTCCGAAAGATTCCCTATACTTTGCCTATTAAAGTTCTTGATTTTGACATCAAAAATCTCCGGAACTAAAAACAAGAAAGACTTGAAACTTTAGGAAATCAACAGGGATATACTTCATTACATTATATTGAAATTTCAAGAAATTCCTAAGAAAGTAGCCTGAGGGAAGTACTACCTTAAGCGCGATTGCGGGCGGTTTCAGGAAAGGCGGTCGGCACGGGTTTCGAGTCCCTTGCTCGGAAAATCTGAGTACAGTCAATGAAAAAGACTGTTTAAGCCTATAGAACAACAAACTTGGTTTTGCAAATCCTCCTTCAATTTTATTGTAAATAAACCGATGAGGAAAAGGTGATTTACTTCATAATTTTTGTTATTGCAAGGAGACACCATTAGGTAAAAGTGTGATTATTCTACATTCGATCAATTTTTTTATTTTGAAAACTTTTTTTCTCATATAAAAAAAAACCAGCGACAATCCTGAGTAAGGGACTCGACCCGTGCCGATCGCCTTTCCTGGAACCACCCGCAATAACGCTTAATGACTTTTTCCCAAAAATGCAACTTTGCGAAATAATCGATTTTCCGAAAATTTTTCAGTAGAAAAGGATTGCCCGATTTAAAACGGCGATTTTCCTTTTTTTGTTTTTAAAATCGGATGAACATTGAGGGAGTTATACGACTTTTAATTTAGAATATTTAATAATTAATTACTCGTAAACAAGAGCTAACTTTTGAAAATTCTCTGACAGATATGCGTTTGGGGCCATGAACTATCGATTTTTGCTAATGAGAGCTCATCAACTTTTTCAAACTTGAATTTTGCGTGCAGTGTAATTTGATGAAAATAATATGAATATTGGATTGCGATAAACAATTTTGTAGATTGAAAGGAGTTAAGACATTGTATATATACCTATAAATTATAATTTAAGCAAGTACATATGAATAATTTCGACTCAATACATCATATTGCTACGTGCATACCTGCAATATAAAATACATATGCGCCATTTCATTTATAAGGTCCAATAAAACCATCAAAAATCTTTTCAACTTAATTTACCAAAGATTTTAAAAATGTAATTATACAGTAATAAAATGCAAAGAAGAGTACATATGACATGACAAATTTTCATGTCATCATTTAATAGCGGTGGTTCTGACTTTTAAAAAAATCTGTGAAACCATACTGTCTACTAATTTATTAAAAATGGCAATCATTATGTTTCTGACTATATTTTTAGAAACTACTCTAGGAATTTCAGAGTTTGGGCCAGCTCAAGAGTTTTTTCCTATAATTTAGAAAAATTGTGCAACGTTTGAAATTCTTTTATTCCTAATTCTGAAAATTTTTGATCTATTTATTTGGAAACTTATGGCTTAAAGTAAACCCAAAAATTCATTAATATAATATATATTATTTTTAAATGTATACATTACTTTTTGCATCAAAATATCGAAATATTTGTAAATAAAAGTCAGTAATTCAACGATATCTTTATAATTTCAACTCAAGAACTTAATGTATTGGAATTCGCAAAGCCAGTTTTTAAAAACACTTACTGAAATATTCTTCAACATTATCAATTTACCTTAATTTATAATTCAAAAAATGGATCATTCAGAGATTAATGAGTTAACTTTAATTCTCATTTAAGAATTGTTAAATGAGGAATAAAATTCTAGAATTTTGTTTTTCTAAAATTTTTTGATTATTTTAGACAGTAAAAGAAGTATCGAAAAATTCAGCATTTGGATAATCTCATTCCCATATATAGCAAGATGCAATTTATTTGTACTTACATTTCAAAATTGACAAGCAAACCAGATTGTAAAATGATACAGAAATGCGAACCATCGTTATCTTTAAAAATCCCAATCATCACAACTGAGTTTTATGACGCATTTTGAAAATAAATGTCATTATTTCTGATGAAGCTTCTTAAACGTAAGATTTCTCACTTAGAATCCGTCAAAATTGAACAACATAGCTAATTTTAATACTTCAAATTTTTGAAAGTTCCAGAGCACGCTGTATTTGTGCGTTTCTCATAAATTTATTCAATCAAAAATTGTTGAAGTGTAACTTCAAGTTCATTTATTATCAAATTTAACCATTTTTAGTTCAAAAAATGTTGACGCTTAAACAAATTCCTGAGCAACATATTATTGAACTTTCTAGAATTTGTTAAAAAGAAAGAAAATTTTTGAGTTCTTTGTAATTCACCGAACAACTTAACTAATCAATTTGTAGTGCATACTTGCACTTGTTGAAGCAGCCATTTTTCAGCTCTGATTGAAAAATGAGGCAAGAGACACAATGGTCTCTCTTCTTCAAGGTCTCTACCTCGAATTAACTAATGTACTCAAATTTTCAAATTCTAGTCCATTTTTACTACTACTAGTCTATTTTTATACTAGTCCATTTTTATTTTACTTTTTACAGACAAAAAAATGCGTCCTGGTATACTATGAATTTTTTTTCATTCTTGACAACACCTAATTCCAACATAACTTTTTACTCTTACATTGTTCTGACTTTTTTACAAAAAGAATAAACAAACAAATCCTTAAATCACTATGAACGTTCCAAAGGCAGGTAAAAAAAAAACCAAATTAATAATTATCATTATAATGAAAAATTCGTTCGCATTACAGGATTTTATTTTCAAAGTAAAAATTAAAAAAAACGAGTGTATCAATAATTAATAAACCGAAGCCGTACTAACGTAGTCGGGGATTATTTCAGCATTTTCCAGGGGATACAATTAAATTAACTTTTACCTACTCGATCATCAATTAATATTTATACAAGACTTTCTCACGACGACTCCATACACGTTTCTTCGCCTCGACTCCGAAGTGTCACGACAATTTTAATTATTATTAATTAATACTTGGCGCCAGGCTTATTTCAACTTTCAAAAATTTTCTTTTCGTTCTTTTTTCGTTGGAGCTCCGAGTCATTCGTCAAACAACAAAATAAACGTGCGATGACTAGTTCGAAAAAGGCTTTAAAACTTTCTGAGAGACTTTGGAAAGAAGCCAAATAATTATTGTTTTCGGAAACTCCAACAAACAGGAAAAAAGCTCGATTATCGTCAAGTTTAAATAACGAAAAAAAAAAAATGCAAAAAGTAGGAAATATGCAACTTGGCGCTTTTTCCTCGGCGAGAGGGGAAAAACAAGGGAAATTTCCAGAAATCGAGTGCACGAAGCAAAAGTAACATTGTCAAAGTTTTTGCGAATGTACTTGATGGGTTGACTGAAATGTCAAAAAACAAACTCATGAGCAGATTCTCAATTTTCGGTATTGAATGTCAGTGGAGTGACAAAGCAAAAAAAATTTTAGCTTATCAGAAATCGAATACAAAGAACTAATTCTTGTAGAAAGCAACCTTGACAACTTACCTGGCAATTTTCAGTTCTTTAGTAAATGAAAAAAAAAGCTTTTTGAGATTATAAGCAAGCAAACATGGATTTCTTGAAGTTTTATGGGATTTAAACATTTCCAATTAGGGCTGGAAATTCAATAAACTTGTTTGAAAATATTGATAAAATTTTGGTATGGAATTGAAAACCGCTATTCCATTTACAGAAGAGATGATATTTTTTCAGGTAGTCATCAAGATCACATATTTTTCTACAACTTTTCATAGCTCGAATTCAATTTCTAACAAATTTAAACCGGTACTTATAATAACTACGAGATAAATAATAATTTAAAAACTTCTCAATCTTAAACATCACAGAATAATCTGCTCATAATATTTCGTTTTCCAACACTCCTTCCATCGCTATTTATTTTTGCTTCGTGGATACACAGCTAAAATGTCAAGACGTTTCGCGATTCCTCACTTTTCTTTGCTCTCGCCATCACTTTTGCGGGATACACAATCTACAAATAATAATATATATATTGTGTGTATATATATATATTAAAAAAACAATCTACAAAACGTTACTGTTTAATAACCGTATCATTAAAGTCGTTGGCGTCGTTTTACGTGACAATAATCGTACGGAAAATCGACGGTTTTATCCTCCAATCGCGTTTACACACGACACTGGTTTCGTTGAAGAAGGAAAAATAAAGATAACAATAGGTTACGCCCGGGGTAAACGCGCATTTGTACACATCGCGGCGACCTGTGATTTTCCAGAATAAGTTCGCGGTGTCGCAAGCCAATACTGGACCATCGCGAATCGTCTTTATCGCTTTTCGGCTCGAGAAAGGAATGTCGTAATCGGTGTCGCGTGCTCTTCGCACTTTCCTGGTCCATCGAAGCAGGATAAAACCGAAGAGGTTCGAACCCACGCCCTGACAATAGCCGAGGTGTCGAGGATATAAGGAAGAATGAGAGCAAAAAAAAATAACAAATCATCCTCGAGACCTCAACGAGATCTTCGGTCCTATTTTCGCGGTGTCGAGGCACTGGGTTCGAGATCAGGTGGGTGGGGGGAGGGAGGGGTTTGAGGGGGAAAGGGGACAGCAGGACCACCGCAACCGCCCATCAACTTTTACTTCGTCTCGGTTTTGGCGGTGGCTTGCGCAGACTTGTGTTTGTTTTTTTGTAAAATAGTTGGCATATCAGAAATTATTAGGACAGTTCAAAACATTTTTTTTTATTTTCTTGCTTTTTTTCCCAGTATTTTAGCGACGAGCTGGGTAGCTTGAGTTATTGGGATTTCCCGGTTGTCGCATGTTGTTGCCTCGTGGCCCATCCCTGGGGAATCCACCGGTGCGCATATCACGACCTCGTGCTCCGGATCCACGGTCACCGCCGCCGCCGCCACCACCACCACCCCTCATCGTGCCATTGCCTGCAATTTTAAATTTTCAATCAAGATTTACATACACAACGTTTTTGGTGTAAACTATCGCAGTGAATATAAAACAATAAAATAGACATACATTTTTTTCGCTCTTAGAAAATTTCACAATGGTAATTATGGAACATTATACAATAGTACTGTAAAAGAATGCAATGAAAAAAAAATGCAACACATACCTCCTGGACCACGTTGTTGTTGCTGGCCCATAGAACGCATATTTCCATAGTCCATGCTTCGCTTCTCGTCGTACCTCGGCTTGAATTTTTTCGGTTCAATATTCAATTTGTTGGTGGACTCGTGTGGGAAATAAATAGGCTGCAATACAAAAAAATTCAAATTACTCCCAATTTATCACTCATACAAGATATTTTTTTGTTATTTTTTTTTTTAATATTATTACTATATAGCAATGGCAATGTTTCGTAGACAAATATTTAATTTACATTTTAAATTTCTGGATTTTCAAAAACTTATTTTGTTACTGCAACTTTTCATCATCTAAATAAGCTTTGCATTGCATGTAATATTTTAAAAATACGAACCACGGCTTTCAAAACTTTTGTCACACTGGAATGTTCTTCAAAAGTGACAAAGCCATAGTCTGGTAGTCTTGCACTGTTCATATCCTGGGGACCCCCCCTGATCTTGTCTGCAGTTTTGTACACAATTCGAATCTCTGTGACTTTACCGTACTGTTCGAACAAACCGCGCAGTCCCGCCTCCGAAGTATCATGTGTTATGTTTCCAATGAACAGTTGTTGTGTATCGAAAGTTTGTCTTGGCCCACGGCGATCTCCATCTTAAAAAGAATTTTTTACTTTAAAAATCATCTTTTGAATGATTTTAAAAGACATCTTTTTAGTTCCATTATTAACGACTATTTTATTTATCAAATTCCAATTTTTTAGAATTACATTTTGAAAAAAATCCAGAAAACAGACGACAAATTATACAAAATTACTAAAATAAAAAAATTCTTTTTCTCTTACACAGCAAGCATAAAAATTAGTAATTGTCTAAAACTATGCAAAAAACCAGAATTTTATGGAATTTTCAGAACTTTTGTTTGTAACTTTTAATGGCGTTCTTTCAAATTGCATTATATTGTAAGTCATATGATGATAAAAAACAAGAAAGTAATATTAGAAACTTGATGGTAAATCGTTCAGTTTTGAAGGAATGAAGGATTCAAAAATGATGATTTTGAATGGATTAATGTAATTAGAATTTTAGTACATTTTAAAATTTTTACAAACATTTTGAAATATTTTCCAACATTTTCTAAAAAAACTCTTATTTGTAATTTTTCTAAACTGCCAAAGTTTCACAGTTTTTTTTTTTTAATTTTGAAATCTGGTAACAATTCTAGAAGATTTTTAAAAATATAACTGCGCTACTTTCCTATTTTTATATTTCTTTGTTGAAAAGACTTTTAAAAACATGAATACTTAAAAAAACATTAATTACTACACAATGTTTATAAATTGCTATTTGGCATGAAAATGTGGCTTACCTCGCTGCATTGAGGGTCCTCCTCGAGGTGGTCTTTGTTGTTGGTAAGACGATTGATGGCTTGAGGGTTGCGAACCACTACTGAGCCTGTTGGATTGCGGACTAATGCTGCTCGAATTCATGTTAGGACCACTGTTCTGAGTGTGCGAGCGATCATCCAAACGCAAATTCGTCATTGGTGGCTGTAATACAAAATAAAATACAAATCTATAAGAACAGGTTTTCAACAAAATCAATACTACGATCTGAAGGACATTCAAATGTGATAAAAAAAATGTCTATTATGCATCATTGACAGTTTCGGTAAATTTATTAGATTTTCCAAAACTAGTCAAGATTTTTATGAAATTTCACTTTCTTTAGAGTCTTGGATTTTTTTCTTTAGTTTATTAAAACAAAAAATAATAAATATTTAAAAAATGAGAGTATTTTTATATGTACATATCTGATTTTTTTATTTGCAAATGTACTTTTCATCTTTGCTTGAGATATTCGTGTGATTTACTATGTTTGAATCTTAAAATTCTTTATCCTCGTTCCAAAAAATTCTAGAGAATTTATTATTTATTATCAAGTCGCCTAAGTACTTGAAAAATCAAAATTCAAGATTTGAATATTTTCTTTTTATTTTACATGATATTCAAATCATCCAGATTTTCGAAATTTCTATTTTGCTATATTATTAGTATTTTCATAAATCTAGCATATTTTCAAATTTGAAACATCCTAGAAAATTGTAGACAATATGAACTTCTCATGATTCGAGAAATTTAAACTAACTCAAAAATTATTATTATTATTATTATTATTAGCTGATGGGGTGGGGTCATATCTCCTCTCCTCCCCCCTTAGGCACCTCGACCTTAAGGTCTTTTGAAGTTCCTTGTAGGTCATCTCAGCCCTACCAAGGTACTTGGTCCTTTTCTGCGAAAGTGCTTCGCATTCCATCATCAAATGATGTACAGATTCTGTGTCATTTCCAAAGAATCTGCAGGAATCATCATCCACCTTTCCCATCCTCTTGAGATGGGCTCTCGTCTGGTGGTGAGCTGTGATGATTCCAACTAACTCAAAAACCTCAATAGATTTATAATAGATATTTAGCGTACCAGCGATTTGATAACTTCAAGAAAGAAATTTCAAAAAAAGTAGAACAAATTCTACGAAACTTCAGATAAAGTTATAATCATCAGAGTGAGTAAAAATATGCACCAAAAAAGTATGTTTTTAGTGCATTAATATCCATGAAAAAACGTCATTAAATGCACAGTGATATGCACGAAAAAATTGCATTATCTCTTAAAAGAAAAGTTTCCAAATATGCACAAAATAAGTAATTCATAATAACAACATATTATTATTTATGAGTTTTATTTTGATTACACTAGACAATCTAATGTTTTTTCAAATTTTCAAACAAGAATACTCTTTTACGGTTGATTAAGATATTAGTGTTTGTCGAAAAAGACTGTTCCACGTCACCAGAAGTTGTTGGGAAAAATTTAAATATAAATGAAAAGATGAATCCTTTGAATTGAAGATCAATAAATAAAACAATTGAATGATATAATTAAATATTGAATTTTTATTATAATAATTATGTTACATATAAATAATTATAGAAATTTTGATAATTATAAATTACTAGGGGGGCTAAAGCCCCCTTTGCGCGCCAACCCCTATTCAGTTTAAGTTTAAGATTTAAATTGAAATCTCTCAATTTGGAAATTTTTGTGTTTTGAATGATTAACATTTATGTACATAATAATGTTGAATAGTAATAATTATCATTGATGTTTGCATGAAGTATAGTGAAAAGTAAAGATAAATTATTGTGACCTTTGTAGAAGTTGAGGGATTAATTTCTTGTACACATGGAAAAGAAGAAAAAATAAATGAAATTCATATCTGGTTTGAGTAATAGATAATGAATTCAAATTTCGTCTAAGATCCAGAATTCAAATGAAAACACTCAACTTCCAAGACAAAGGAAGATATATTAAATATCCTTTTTGATCAGATGATGAAAAAGAGATTTTATAGATCTTTATTTGTGATAAATGTGCAAGATCACTGTACACGAGGAGAAAAAAAATACAAGTTTTTGAAGAAATATAAAAAAATGAATCAGTATGAATTATTGTAGGGCGGAGACGTTTTGAACGAATAAACAAATGCATTTTAAATGTATATAAGGAAATTTTTTTGGATAATTTATTTGTAGTTAATAAAAGTAAAAGAAAATTAAAGTATGTAGAAAGTTCATGTAAGGTATGGGAGGTAGGGTATTCGATGTATTTTTTAAAGGTTAACAAATTAGATTAAAAATAAAGTATTATTTAAAAAGATTGTTTTAAAATCCAGATAATGGTATTGATAGAAGGATTTAATACTATTGATTTTGTTGACAACCTAATGAAGGTCGAATTATTGATCAAAAATTATATAAAGAAATTGAAATCTTTTTAAACAATTAGTAAAGATGATTTTTCATTTTTGTATTTTTTGTTTTGATTATCTTTACAAATTTTATTGTTTTTGAAATATTGTAATAATGAAAATTTAATGAAAATAACGAAAATTGACAGAAAACAACGGGAAATGACAGGAATTAACGGTAAATGGCGGGGAATGATGGGAAATGACGGGAATTAACAGGAAATGACGGTAAATGCCGGGAATTGAAGGGATATAAAGAAGTTGCTGACACAGCGGGGGCGGCGGAAAAAGTTCCTTTTTTCCATGCATGTGTTCGAATGACCGCTTTTTTACGATGAATCGCGTCAACACAGCCCTCTTTTCGAGCAGCCATAAAATCAGCGGCAGAATTCTTCTTTGTTCCCTGCTATCTGGGACAAAAAATGCTATCCAGACTTTTATCCCAGATAGCAGGGAACAAAGAAGAATTCTCTCGCTGATTTTATGTCTGCTCGAAAAGAGGCCTGCGTCACGCGTTTCATCGTAAACAGCCACTCGAACACATACATGGAAAAAAATATTGTATGTTACATGGGAGGAATGTGAT